>JAMALC010000025.1:0-66966 GCA_023628275.1 Rhodotorula sp. M30-05A-2 | reverse complement strand
GGGGGGAGGGAAGCGGCGTTCTTTTTGCGTTTTTTTCGGACCCCGGCGCAGTGATTGAACTTGTCGCGTCGAAGGGGTTTAGATCTGACTTGGACAATTGTCCATGTCCGGCGACTGCACCGAGGATCAGTTAGGCCGGGTTCAAGTGTTCTTTCGCCGCGGTGGCGGCTTGTGCGTCGGTCCGGAGTCCAGATGAGATCCGGGATCCGAGGTCGAGACTCTGGCACTGTCAATGAGCTGAGGATAGGTAACGAGGAGGTGCGTTGCTGAGGTAAAGGGATACAATCTAGAGTGTACAATTCTGTGCGCACTCTCAGGTGGGATCAGCCTCCGGTCCGCGGTCATCTCCCGAGGCGGTGAGACGAAGCAACGCCGTGAAAAGTACGCACCATCTATACCCTGCACCGAGCAAACAGACAGGAACGGACGGCCGCACCCGCGTATGTGGTCGACGGTAAGGATGGTGGCCAATGTTTACGAGTCTGCGTCGATCTCGTTCCACTTTTCCTGCACGAGCCTTCGCTTCTCCTTGGCCGCTTCCTGGTTCTTCCGTGTTCGTTGTAGTCGCTGCGGCGTTCCGAGTCTCGTCAGCGGGCGCAGTGAGAGAAACGGAGACGGAGACGGAGGGCTGACTGACCTCTTCTCGGAGGCAGAGGTTGAGGGCGTGCTTCTGGTCGTTGCAGGCTGCGACGAATTTGAGGTAGGGGTACTGGGCATGGCACTCTTGCAGGGCCTTCATGACCTCGCTGCACACTTTTCAGGGCAGCACACTTGGGTCAGATCTCGGACACACTCTCCGAGGCAAGATTGCGGGCAGTTGGTGCGACTCACTGGTCTGCTGGTGATCTGCTAATGGCGGGTGCATATCGGCCTGGATGAATCCGAGTCTGTGGTCTGTAGCCGACGACGAGCGGCTGCCTCGGCGGTCGCCTTCTCAGCTGCAACTCTGCTCAATTCCGCCCAGTCGCCGAGCACATCTTGCAGGTCGAGATGCAGCACGTGTACCTTCTCAGGCACGGCGTACGTTCACCCTCCCTTTCAACACCCGGCGTCCTGTGGTCTTTCCTGTTGCTTGCTGGCGACGACATCATTGCCCGACTCGGCCGACTGCCGACCACCCTGCGGCCGCCACGCTCGCACTGGCTACAAGCTGGCCTGTAAATGAACGCAGGCTCAGACTGCAAGGCATCCGACCCGCTTGGATGACTGAGAAGTGCGGAGGACGCCAGCAACGAGGTCGTGTGAACCGCTTCGGATCAGGTCGGAAACGCAAAGAAGGGCCCGAGGAGCGAGTCGGGATACGGTGCCAGGCACTCTAGAGGTAGCGCTATTCGAGCGCTCTCGACTGGCGCAGGCGGACCATGTCGATCCGAGGACCGAAGCGACAGTTCCTTCCAGCAGCCCACCAGATGTCATCATCGCAAAAATGCACCCTTACTGACTCGCTCTACGAGGGTCTTGCCCATCCACCAGGAAGCAGGCCACAATGTCGGACCACCGCCACCACCCGATCACGACTTGCCCGATCCAGAATTGACCAGCGTGAGTACTCACGAGTCGAGTGCAGGCACAGGGCCAACCACTAATATCGCAAGGCTGACGGCGGAACGGACCTACACACACACGCAGCGCGGAGTGACTCAATGCCTCGCGATCCCGACTCGCTACCCGAATTTCTTCGCCTCGCTCGACCCGTCCGATACCGTCATCCTCGTCTCTCCCCTCCGCCGAACCCTCCAAACCATGTTCCTCGGCTTCTCGTCCGTCCTGCCCCCCGCAGCCGGTTCCAACCCCATCCCCGTCGTGATCCTCCCCCAACTTCAAGAATGCGGCAGCTGGCCCTGCGACACGGGCGGACCGCTCGAAGAAACCAAAGCCCAGTTCCCGCAAGAGTGGCTCGATTGGTCCGAGTGCGAACGGTATCCGGAATGGAACCAAAACTCGGGCGCGTTCAAGTGCGACGACGAGGACAACAACGTCGACCGCGCGAGGTGGGTGCGGAATTATATCCGCTCGCGCAAGGAGAAGCACGTCGTCGTCGTCTCGCATCACGGCCTCCTCCGAAGGATCGTCAAAGCCCCGTACGCTCACAACAGGATGAAGTCGGTACGTCCTCCCTTGCTTCTCGTAACACGTTGCCTCCAGTCCAAAAGTTCTCATACAAGTCTTGCGATCCCGCACCTACTAGCCCATCCAGTGGGAAAACGCAGACCTCCGAGTGTACCGCTTCTCGGACGAAGCAGGGCAAGATCCCGAAGCCGACCTCGTCCGGATCGAAGATTACGTTCTCTAGGAATCACCTCGCATCAACGTGGCGAGATTCGGCCATTCAGATCATCATGAACGCGAAATCACCCTCCTTTCCTTCCAGTCCTCCCCGTTTCCTTCGATCCGCCCACCCACACTGCACATAGCTAGACGCCACTCACTCTCATCTCATTTTATTCCTCCCTCTCTATCCCGGTGCTGCATACCTTGTTGTACGCATTCAACCTGCCCCCCACTCCTGTCCAAAAGAAAGCAGCCACCGGTTCTTTGCAACTCGCATTCATATCTCCCTTCCTCTTTGGCCAGGGCCCACGTTGAGACTGATCAGAGAGGAGTCTTACATGATTGAGCGCAGCCGTAGAGAGATGTTCGCCGCCAAGAGGAGCTTACCTCCCAGATCGCTCGCTTCGCATCTGAACAGGCAAATGATAAACCTCTGGATTTCGCACTATCTAAAAGTGTATGTACAGCTCGAAAGAGAACACCAAGTTTACTTGTCTGTAGAGCCTCTAGAACGGGTCTAAAGGAAATGAAAGAGGGAGAGAGGTTTACTCGTCGAAAACGATGACGGAGCGGAAGCGCGCCTTGTTGTTCATCATCGAGTCGTACGCGTCCTGGATCTTGTCGAGCGGGTAGCTGCCGTATGGCAGAAGATGCACACACGCCCAAGAGACCAGTCAATGAGGCGCACCGTCGGGGGCGGAAACGAATCGGGAAGAAGAAGTTCGCCACTCACGTCTCGATGCGCGTCTCGACGCCGGTAGTCATGGCGAACCTGATCGTGTCCTCGGAGTCTGCAGCCGTCCCAGCTGGCCATGCGCGAATCTGCAACCTATTACCGATCATAGGCATGATCGGGACCTCGACCTTGTCGCCGACGCCGCTGGAAAAACGAGACGTCCGAAGTCAGAATCTTCGTTTTCCCGGGCACGGGGAATGAGAAAGAACACTCACAGAATGAGTAGAGTGCCGTTGACAGCGAGCCCATTGATGGCCTTGCTCATCAATTCACCGTTCGGGGCTGTGCATGCGATAACCTTTGCGCCACCGAGCTTTTGAAGGACTTCAACAAAGTCCTCCTTACTTCCATCGACGTAAACGTGAGCTCCGAGCTCAGTCGCGAGCTTGCGCTTCGAGTCGGATCCGGAGAGCGCGACAACCTTCATTCCCATCTGAGCGGCGATCTGTGATGCGAAAGGAGGCGGAAGCGTCAGTTTGGAGGTGCACGGACGCTGTCCTTCAACGTCAATATAGCGCACTTGGACCCCAAGGTGACCGAGACCTCCGAGTCCCTGGATAGCCACAACGTCGCCGGCCATCAGATCCATATGGCGGATCGAGTTGTAGACGGTGACACCCGCGCAGAGGAGAGGTGCCGCCTTGGCTGGCTCGATGCCCTCCGGGATGGCAAGGACCGCCTCCCGGCGGATCGTAGCGTACTCGGAGTGACCGCCGTCGGTAACAACACCGTTGATGTTCTTCTTCTCGCACGTTATGAAGTCCCCACGGTCACAGCGCGGGCAGGAGAAGCAATGGCCGCCGTGCCATCCCGAACCGACGATCTGGCCGACCTTCCAGCGCTTCTCCGACTCGGGGACCTCGACGACACGTCCGACAATCTCGTGGCCTGGGAGGCGGAATCCAATAGTCAGTGTATTTGGCGGAGGAACGAGGAAGGAGAGAGAAAAGAAGGAAGAAAAAGGGAGATTTGGGACGAACCGGGAACACGGGGGAGGCCGGTCGGCATGAGCTGGTCGACGACAATTGAGTCGGAGTGGCAGACGCCCGAGGCGAGGACCTGCAAACAACGAAGGCGAGGGAATCAGGCTCCGAATCCATTGCGGTGCGGAGATCGCGCCCGTGAGAAAGGAAGCAATAGATGGCGATTGCGCACCTTGATGGTGATGTGCCCCTCTTCCGGCTTCTTGTAGTCGATCTAATGTAGACAAAGCACGTCAGCAAGGGAAGCAGCGATAGCCGGAGAGGGGGACTCGGATGGCTCACATCCTTGATCTCAAACTTGGCTCCCTTCTCGGAGATGACGGCAGCCTTGTACGATTGCGGGATGGACGGCATTCTTGCTGGGTCTTGCTGGTGATAGAATCGAGTGTTCTTGAGCGCAGAAAGGTGTGTATGAGAACGAAAGAGAGGCAGCGCGATGATGCGGGCCTTCTCAAAACATGGCAGCGTACGCAGTGCTAGTGCGCGCACCTGCGTCAGCCTCCACTTTGCGATGTCGATCTTCCGCACGTGGCTGGATGTCCGAAAAGCCGCGCTCTCGATCAAATCGCTTATGTACAGTGTAACGTCTCCCGGCTCGCACGGCTAAGAAGTAGTTGCTTACTTACTCTGCGAGCGACCAAGTGGAGGTAGGGCTACAGGCGAAAGTGGAGGTTTCGGAGACGGTACATGTGTGCGCGCTGATGGGAGTTGAGACGCCGAGGGCCGACGTCCAGTTCACGGATCGCCCGTGCCATCCGACAGACTCCACAAATACCTGTGTGTACGCACAGGCGCAAAGAAGCATCAGCGCGTGAGCTCTAAGGGTGTCACGCCGAGGAGGCCACGCACCAGCAAGCGATCGAGCGGTACGGTGCCCAAGCGGCGGTCATTTCCTCCATCTCCTGCGGCGTCATATAGATATTTCCCCTGCTCGAGTTGGCGTCAATAATGCAACAACACTTTACTGTTAAGGTCAAAGAAGAAAGAAAGCTAGCGTACTTGAGTTTCTTCCCGTTGAGGCGCGACTTCAAAATCGCCGGCGTGAGGTTGTTGCTCGTCTCGGGGAACGCGAACTCGACGACCTCCTCTTCTTGTTTTGTCGACGTCCTCGGAGGCGTGGCGGGCTGGTCCAGATCGACGACGAGCTCCTGTTCGACGCTCGCGCCTCCGAGGGCGGCGAGTTTCCCGAGCCCGACACCTTCGCCTTCGTGCGTTTTCCGCGCAGAAGGGACCGTCGCAGCCGAGTCGGTGTCCGTCTGTGCGTCACTTTGTGACTTGCTAGGAGATTCGGGCGCGGCGGAAGTGGCAGCGGCGCCGAGTTTCGTCGGCGACGCGCCGGCGAGTTTGCGTGGATGGATCGAAGGCGCGAGCGCCGGATCGTGCGAGAACCACTTGCACAGATTCTTTTGGATGCCTGTTTGGTTGGTTGTCCGGGGCATAAGATCAGAAAGAGTCGGATCGACCACCGAAACATCAGGGATAGGGAGTTTGGCTGTGTGTGAGGAGGTCTGAGGCACTGACCGAGATCGCCGCAGGGGAGGACGTCGGGGCGTTTCGCGGCAAAGATGAGGAACATCTCGACTGTCCAGCGACCGATGCCTCGTACAGCGACAAGAGTCTGTTTGAGGGAGAGAAAGGACAGGTTGACGATGGGAGGTCACACGGAGGCGTTGAAAGGTCAGAAAAGAGGAGTCCCGGATCCCTGATACGACGGGCACGACGACCCACCTCCATGAGTTCGTCGTCGTTCATGGCCCACAACTTTCTCGCGTCGAGCCGCCCGTCGGCGAACCGTTCCGCCAACTCGACAACATACTCGACTTTCCTCCCGCTCAACCCGGCTCCTCGCAACGCCGCTGTCCGGTCCGGCAAATCAAGCACTTGATGGGGAGTCGGGAACGGCGTTTCGAGCCTGGGTTCGGTCGAACCGGGAGGGGGCAGCTTCTCGGGGAGGTGAGGGAAAAAGAGCCGCGTGAACTTGTGCGTGATGGAGCGGGCGGCGAGCCACGAGATTTGTTGGCCGAGGAGGCTGGTCACGAGTGATTTGAACGGGTTGAAAGGCTCGTTCTGTTCGCCTTGGAACGGTTTGCAGCTGTTTTCGTGGCCATGACGGCAGGGTGAGCCTCCTCCTTCATCCGGGGCGAAGGAAGGACATGGGTACGCACGGGAGCTGGTCCATGATGACGCCGAACCGCGGGTCGACTCTGGTGAGGTGATCCTTTGCATCTTGGTACTCGAACGTGAGTTCCGGGTGCAGCAAGACGGCGTGTTCCTTCTCTCCCTCTCGTTCGGCCGACTCGACCATCTCGTGGATCCTGCGTTCCGTGTTGGGCGTCGGCGGGACATAGGGCGACTCGGGCTCATTCTTCTTCTGAGCCGTCTTGGCTCGCTTCGGCGTCGTCGGCGGCGGTTTGAACGAGTCGGCGGATGCGGAAGTGGGGCGCGAGCGCTTTGAGGGCGAGCGAGCGGGAGGAGGACTCGCGGCGGCTGTGGCTTGTTTGACGGCGGTAGAGCTCGCTTTCGAAGCGCTTCTCGTCATTCGACTGGCCATCTTACGGCTCCGGGGACGAGCAGCGAGCGGAAGGACGAAAGCTGAGATTTGCCACCGAACAACCTCTCGGCTTGCTCTCTCGCCTCGCTACATTCGAGAGTGCTTTACTGCTCCAGTCGCAGACTAGCGAATCCTTCTTTCATCTCCGCTGAATCGTACCTCTTCGCTGCTGCTGCTCGTCCCGACCACTCCGACTCTTACTCTTGATGACTGTCATCGAAGCCAACAACGTCGCCGAATGGAACACGGCGCTGAGGGCAGCCAAAGCGCAGGGCAAGACCGTCATCGTAGATGCCTACGCAGTGAGCCACCACGTGCTCCGTCTCGCTCTCCGTCTCTCTTCCAACTCGGATACCTCGACCAACCTCGACCCTCGCCTGTCTTCGCATCTGTCAATTCCGTCCCAGAACTCCCGCTGACGCATGACCCTGCGGAATGTACAGACCTGGTGCGGCCCGTGCAAGGCGATCGCCCCCGTACTTGACAAGCTCGCCCAAGCCGTCGACTGGGTCTCGTTCGTCCGCTTCGACGTCGACAAGTGTCCCAACATTGCCGCCAAATACAAAGTCCAGGCTATGCCGACCTTCTTCGCGATCCGAAATGGAGAGGTCGTCGAGACGGTCAGTCCAAGTCCCCTCCTTCTCGACCCTCGGCCGGTGAATTTGTCTCGGAACGAACGGAGAACTGACCGATCCCACTCGGCAATCAGCTCAAAGGTGCAGACCCCGCCGGGTTGAACCGACTCGTTTACGGCCACGCGGGTCCGAACCCGCCAGTGCCGCCGCTCTCACCCGAAGCAGAGGCACTCAAGGAGGAAGGCAACGCCCTCTTCAAAGCCGGCGACTTTGACGCCGCGCGCGAAAAGTACTCGGCAGCACTCGAGCAGGCAGTGAGTCGTTTCTCTCCTGGAGCAGGCGGACGTTATGCCTCCAGACCCCGCTCGCTCATGCTCCCGGTTCCTCCTCCACGCAGCCGGATCATTTCATCCTCCTCGGGAACCGAGCCTTTTCCATCCTGCGTTCCCCTTCCCCCGATTATGAAGCAGCCCTCGCCGACGCCGAAGCCGCAGTACGGATAGCGCCCAATTGGGCGAAAGGTCACGTCCGGAGAGGCGAGGCGTTGGAAGGTCTCGGGAGGAAGGACGAGGCCGTCAAGGCGTACGAGGAGGCGATCAGGCATGGGTCGGCGCAGGTCAAGAAGGGTGAGGTTCACTTCCTTTTCTTCGCCACTTGCTTCTGCTCGGATCGGCACACTGACACGGGCGGTCCTGGTTTGCAGAAGCGACCGAGAAGCTCGAGCGGGTCAAGTCATGACACGACCGGACGCGGATCCTTGTAGAGTAGATTCACCAGATACAAATCGCAACTACACAATCAGCACTATACTACCGGGAGAATCCTTCGTCATTACTCGCCGCGGTAGTAACCCGGTTTGATGAACGGCATCGCCGCCACTTCGGCCTCGCGCATCTTTTTCCTCACTTCGACAAACACCCGACTGCCCTTCTTGTTGAGTCCGTTCGCCGTCTCGATGTAGCCCATCGCGATGTTTTGCCCCACGGTGGGAGACGGCAGGCCGGACGTGATTCGTCCGATCGGGGCCGCCGTGTTGTCTTCCGACGCAAAGATCAAGGCGCCCTCTGTGGCAGAGTCGTCAATACGAGGGGACGGTCAGCTGTGAGTGTTGAAAGGGAAGAAGATGCCATGCTCACCGCGAGCAGGTGCGCCCTTCTCGACGACCAACCCGACACGCTTGCGAGTCGTGCCGCCCTTCTTCAACTCGGCAAGAGTCCGCTCGCTACCAATGAAAGCTCCAGGAGTCCGACGGTCCTTGCCTGCGGAATGAGCGGTTTGATTATCTGTCAGCAAAATGAGAGCGCAGAGAGAAAACCCGCTCGTCGGCGAGAAGAAAAGCGAGAGGAAGAGCTGCGTACCGACCACCCATGCGAGTCCCGCTTCTCCGACTCCGATCGACTCGTCCAGGTCATGACCGTACAAACACAGTCCCGCCTCGAGCCTCAACGAGTCCCGTGCCGCCAACCCAGCCAACTTGACCTCCTCCTGGTCGAGCAAAATGTTGGCGAAATCTTCGGCCTGCGCGTTCGGGACCGAGATCTCGAAGCCGTCTTCGCCCGTGTAGCCGCCGCGGGCGATGTGAACCGTGGCGGAGGAGGAGAGGGCGTGGATCGGGAGATGGAGGGACTGGCCGAAGGTAAGGATTTTCTGGATGGAAACGTCCTTGGGCAGCAGGCGCTGCAAGGCGACGTGCGATTGCGGGCCTGCCGACGGACACGGTGCGAGTCGACGATCAGCGGACTCGCTCGGAGCTGTCACCATCGTGGAATCGCACAGGAACTGCTGGCGGCGCACCTTGCAAGGCGACCAGTGCGGCAGAGTCGAGGATCTTGAACTCGACCTTGTCCGACTTTTCGGCGTTCCAAGCTTCGACGTGCTTCGTGATCCAGGGGATATCGACATCAGCCCGGCCGGCATTCGTGACCAGGTAGAAGCTGTTCGAAGGATCATCGGGTGGAAGATGTCAAGCTGTTGCTTCGCTCTTGCGGGAAAGGGAAAAAGAGCGCAAGCGACGAACCTGTCCTCGCCCCAGCGGGTGATCATGCAGTCGTCAAGGATCCCGCCCTCCTCGTTCAACAGGACGCTCAGAGTCGATCCGAAAGGCCGGTGAGCTTCGGTGCCGGGCACCGGCAAATTCGAGAGCGAAGCCGGCAGCAAGTGAGAGAGGAAGGCGAGCGCTCCCGGGCCGGCGAATCTGTCCGTACGGCCACCTGTCAGCGAGTTTTGGATCTCGGGCTGCGATGGGCGTGGGAAGGGAAACTCACGTCGACTGGACCATGTGTCCTACGTCGAAGAGGCCGGAAGATTTCCGGACTTGGTGGTGTTCCGCAACTACGACGGATGAGAACCGCGTTCGTCAGCTCTGTACATCGACATCTATACTCTGTGATTGCGCCTCTCACCTGGACTGCCGGCGACCTTGGACTTGTCTCCGCCTTCGTACCTGAGCGGCATTTCCCACCCGGCGAATTCGACCATGTAGCCTCCGTTCGCGCGGTGGAATGCATTCAGGGCGGTCTTCTTGATCTGTTCTCGTGACTCAGCATCAGTCAAACGTCCCTCGGGCAGCGAGAGCTGGCCTACACGATGAGAGGGAGCGTCAATCCGAGTGGGGCTCACCGGAGCGGAAAAGGACGAGGCACAGCGACGGCCAGAGGCGTTGGCCAGCACGCGAGCGGGTTGCAGAGCGTTCCGAGAGAGCATCTTGTTTGCAGCGAGCGCTTGACTCGAACGGTAAGAGGAAGAAGAGCGAGTGCACGCCCTCGAGACAGCAAAAGGCAGCCATTGCTATTAGAGGACGACGCCTCGCTAATGGCAGCAGGGCGGAGGCCGAGTCAAATCTCATGGCACTCTTATGACCGTGCGTCAACGAGAAGCATCGTGCGAAAAACGGATCGGGGGTAAGTCAAGTGCGAGAGAACGAGAAGAAAGCGACGGTGGCGGTTGGAGTTTTGCCCTAATCTGCGCCGCGGACTCCCAGCTGACAAGCCACTATGCTGCCTGAATCTCCACAGCAGGTCAGAGTGATTCGCGTCAAAATCTTAGGAAGAAACCAGGCGGAAAATGAGAGAAGAAAATCGTTTGCAGCCTGATCATCTAAAAGGGAGACAGCCCATCAAGACGATCGCGACAACCGGAGAAGAGCCTGATACAAGAGATAGTGTCTGTAGGTACATGCACACGAGGAGGAATTCAACTCGCATCTGGATTCGCGACGTAGAGCTTTGGCTTTTTCGCAAAGCCGTGCACGACCTTGGTTCGAGAAGGTACTGCCTTGTCCGCAGCAGCAGAGGCGGCGCTAGCGAAGTCCGGCGGCTGGTTCGCACGTTTCTCGATGTTGGCGATCAGGTCCTTGACGCTGTTCGAGCGCAGGAGCGCGAACGTCGAGCCGGAAGCAGGCGAGAGCGGCTCCGGTCGAGGTCCGGCGAGCCTTTTGCGCGGCGAGTCGGGCGGCGTATATGCCGGCGTCGGTGGCTGGATCGTCGCCAAGGTCGTCGGGAGGCGAATCTTTTCCGCAGGCGATTGGTAGACATAGTTGGGTCGCTGCGGCGCGGGCGTCGTGGCTGAACGGGGCGGCGGTCGTTTCCGCGGATCGGAACTTCCTGCGCCGGTGGCCTGGGTCGGATCTCGGAAGGGATTGTCCAAGTGCTCCATCGCTGAAGGTCCGAAACCTCCATGCTGGTTCCCTCCCATCGTCGGCGTCGTCTCGACGGACGATTGTCCACCCGACTGGACTCGTTGAACAACGTCCATATTCCGGAGTCGGTCCTCGAGGACGGACGAGGTCGCAGTCGCTTCGGACGTGTTCGACGATGTCGAACGGTCATGTACACCTCGTGCGAACCGCTCAGTGGCAGTGGCGAAACGACCATGTTCGTCGAGCTCGTCGCGACGATGGCGAGGTTGTGGCGGCGGCACTGGTTCGAGCACCTCTGATGGCACCGGGTCCGGATCTGAGAACGGATCCGTCACAGTGATGATCGCGTCCATCCTCGGTGCGGGTGCGGGATCCCGAATCGCTTCAGCAGCGGTCGGTGTCGGTACTTCCGCCTGATGATGGTTCTTCTGCAGGTTCAGCCTGCTCCACCAGGACGAGTTGCTGCGAGTCAAGACTCGATGACTGACATGACTCGTGCTCGACAACTCCCGAGAAAGGTCCGCTTCCACCACTCCCGTGGTGGGTCCGAACCGTTGGGGTGCCGCAAACGTTGAGCCGTAGAGAGAAGCGTTCGAAGCCGACGCCGGCGAGAACGGCCGTACGATGCGCGCACTCTTTCTCGGCGAGGCTTCTGTACTGGTCCGACGGGTCGACCGAGTTCGGTGTGTTTCAGATGAGGCGGCGGTATGCGACACGGCGGAGTAGGTATCGCCGCTCTCGGTCGTGTTCGGACCTCCGGCTCCGGCCTCTTCAAAGCGCGCGTCGTCTTCTTCCCATTCGGCGATCGGAGTCAAGGACGGGTCCTCCTCGGCACCTTGCGGTTCGAGCGGCGCGACGGACCCATACTCGTGCAGACGAGAAGAAGCCTTCTTCTCGCCATCGTCCCCGCCCGGGTAGATCGTACCCGCCTGCTTCTCGTCGTCGTCGTCATCTCGCTCGTCGCGCGGGTCAGACTTCTCCGCCACGCCGACAAACCCGCCGAGTGCGCCGCCGAGGAACGACCTCGACGACCGGACGGAGTCGCCGATCCGGCTGATTCCGCCGAACCCGTCCCAGACGCCCATGCCTCCGCGACCCTTGAGAGACAGAATCCCCACCTCGCCGAGAGCGGGTGAGGCTGCATCGTCGTCCTCATCGAAGCGAGTCCAGCCTTTATTCCGCGCCCAATCGCCGTCGGTCCAGGTCTCGTTCGCGGCGGCTTCCTCCTCGTCGAGCATGTTTAGCCGACGCGTTCGGATCGGCGACTCATTCGCCGGATGCCGTTTTCGAGGAGTCAAAAGCGCCGCCATAGCCCCGAATGCACCCGCTCCTGCTCCGCCCCCTCCGCGCGCCGTCGCAGGATCGGGCAAGCCCTTCCCATCGTTGTACGCTTCGCTGCTGGCGAATCCGCCATCGAATCGATGCTCCTGCATGAGGCCACCACGGCCACCTAGTCCGTGTATATCGTCATCATCGCCGGTATAAGCTCGGCGGGAATAGACCGTGTGGTCGCGATGCCGTTTGACGGCGATGACGCCACCGATCCCGAGGACGAGGGCGCCGAGAATACTGCCGACGACGGCTCCTGCAATGACCGACTTGGGGGTACTCTCCCCGGTGCGATCCGTCTTGTCGCTCGACGAGGTACCGCCGCTTCCGGTCGTGGGAGGTTCGGTCGGGATCGCAGACGGGAGAGCGACGCCAGGAGCAGTCCATTGTGGGGACGACTCGACGGCGGTCGGCGTCGACGCGTTCGGCACAATCGGCTCCGTCTCAGTGCCAGGGGGGTGGTAGGGTTGGGTGATGTCGGCCGCAGTCGCGGCGGCAGACGGGGTCCCGGTGTTGAAGGCGTCAAGCGAGGTCGGTGACGCGACGGCGGGGCTGGAAGCAGCCTTTGGGTTCGCGACGACCAGGAGGTACGATGGCTCGTACGAATCGAGCCAAGTGTCGTTCCCTGGCGCGTAGACTGAGAGGCTCGGCGAGACCGGCGTATTACGTCCGTAACCTGCAGAGTCGCAACGCCGAATTCGCTTCCTCAGTAAACAGCGGGCCGCGGAAGGAAAACTTGAAGAGGTAAATGCTCACCGAAAGCGAGCAAGATGGTCTCTCCGACGGCGACCGCCGAATGGCCCCAGACGGCCTGACCACTCGAGGTCGGAGTCCACCTCCGGCCCTTGACGTCCAACACCGCCGCGTCGCTGTACACCGTCGATCCATCGAGGTCCCTTCCGCCTTGCATCCAAATCGCGCCAGTGCCGAACGGAACAGCGACGTGCCCTCGACGATCTCGCGGGGCGTTGGCGAGTTTGATCTTTTGCCACGTTCCGCTCGCGAGGTTGTCGCTCGGCTCAAAGACCCAAGCGGTTGAGAGATCGCTCAGAGAAGTTGCACCTCCGTGCGTCGATTGGACTCCGCCGATGAGGAGAATGGACGGCAGCGAGGTCGGCGAATCGCTGGAAGCCGGCAAGAGGACCGCCATTCCGTCGTACATGGCCGGCGGGCCTCCTCGACCCTGCCACATACCCCAAGTTGGAGTCGATGCGATCTGGCCCTTGGCGTCGATCGGAGTCTGTATCTCCCACAGCTCGTTATAGGCGGTTCCGGATCCGTCGGGTCGCAGGCCACCGTAGATCCACGAACGCGTGACCGTCCCGTTCGAAGCGGACACGGCAAAGACGCTCTCTCGACGCTGCGGCTGTGTTGGCCACGACGAAGCGAGTTCGTGGGTCCAGGAAGGCGACGCAGTCGGCGAGACCGGGTAGGAGAGGAGCCACGAGCTGTCGTTGGCGGTCGGGAGTGCGATCGCCGGATCGCTGGCGGCGTCTCCGCCAAAGAAGAGCCCCGAGTGCGATGAGAGCGGTATCAACGCTCCATTTGCGGCTATAGGTGCGCTGCCGCTGGAGGGGAAAGGGCTCCAAGGGGGTGCAGCGAGGTCCGCGATCGGTTCGGAAAGGTCGAGTGCGAGCGTCGACGCCGTTGCCGGGGTGGAATCGATGGTCTGCCCGCTGACGGGGATCTTGCCCGAGACGACAACGAACGTCGGTGCCTCGTTCGGCGAAAGGAGGGCGCCAGCCTGACCCCACCTGCGCGAGCGTGCAAAAGTCGGCGGTGAGCACTCGCGTCCTGGCAAAAGGCAGGGTTGGCTTGCAGGAGCGGGACTTACCTGCCAGTCAGTGCTGTACTCTGTGCTGCTGCCCCCGCTGCTCCCAGCCACCTTGCGGTCGAGGAACCTGCGTCTTGCAGGCGTCCGTCGTCGAGTCCGCCGAGGCCGAGCAGCAACCACAGCGCCCACGAGGGACGAGTTGAGCCGCGCTGGCGCATTCCACCGATTGATAGCACTGATCTGACTGCGTACGTCTAGCCCGCGAGTATAGCGCTGCAGGTACAGAGAAGCGAGAAGTCAGATGTTGGGTGATCGGTCCACGCGCGCTTGAGGCGGCCTTCTCACCGCTTCCCGCTCGACTGCTCACTCAACCCGTAGACTCGCACGGAGAGTATAGACCTCCCTTTACAGAAGAACACCGGGCTAGCTCATCGCAAACCCGACAACATCCCCTCCATCCCGATGTCCAGAGTTGACTTCCCCGACAATTGTCGACCTTGCCACACGATTGTCATGTACATGGTATGCATTCCAAGCTCAAGAGGGTATACAAGAACCAACGGCAAGCAAAGCAAGAGAACCGAGAAACAGAGAAAAGCCAAGCGAACCTCCTTCCTCCTCGTTCACGACGTTGCAAGCGGAGCGGACGCCATTTCGGTCCCGCTGTCGAAGTAGACGACCTGGGCGTTCCAGCAGTCGCTCGAGTTCTTGACGCGGTCCCACGCCGCACGGACGCCTTGCTCCGAGAAGGGGAACTTGGCGATCGAGACGTGACGGTGCAAGTCGAAGCGGTGGCACATCTTGAGCGCGTGGACGAGGTCGGACGAGTGCAGGTCGGGCGCGCCGCGGATCGTCAACGAGCGAGCGACGATTTGGGCTGTCGTCGTGACGATAGACTCCGAGGTTAGCGCGCGGAGGAAAGGGAGGAGAAGAAGGGATGGAACGCACCGGGCGGGATGATGAGCATCGACTCGCGGTCAATGGTGAGCAAGGTGATCTGTCCGCCGTGGCGCATCAAGTCGAGCAAGTACTCGAACCCGTTCTCGCGACGGGGCAACTCGACACAGATGAGGTGCTTGATCCCTCCGTGCGGGCCAAACTTTTCGACCAAGCCGCTGCCGAGGTGGCCGCGAACAAAGTCTTCCTTGGGCGCGTTGTAGTCCTCGTGCGAGTGCGAGTCGGACGTCGAGACGAGCAAGAGGCGGTCCTTCATCTCGTGACGGAGCGAGTGGTACGCGAGCGCGGCGTAGCCACCCTGGCCGTAGACGGCGACGGCGCCCTTGCCGTCCTTGAAGCCCTCGCGCTCGTTGCGCTCGACGAGCAAGCGCGCGTCGTCCTCGGCGAGGTGGTGGCAGTAGTGGTCGTACTGCTGCTGAGCGAGGAGGATCTTGGCGCCAAACGTCGCCGTGACGACCGACTCGAACAGCGGCATGTCGGTCGGGACGGGGCACGCCGAGTCGGCATGAGCGGTCGCGTACTCGGCGCAGCCCTGGTGCGTCGACGAGACGATGACGCGCTCGCCAACCTTCCACTTGTGAAAGTCTTCAACCTCGTTCCCGTTCGTCTTGTCCTTGTCGTCGGCCGAGGAGGCGCCGCGGCCGAGTCCGAGACGCGAGATGCGCCTCACGAGCGAGGAAATCGGACCGCCCGAGAGTCCACCAGCGCCTCCGCCCTCGCGCGCACCGCTGCCAGTCTCGACGATGGTGCCGCAGAAGGCAGTTCCGGGCGTGCGAGGGAACTTGGCGTACGGACGAAGGAGACCGAGCTCCGAGACGGCGTCAAGGTCAGACAAGACGGCCGCCTCGACTTTGACGGCGAGTTCTGGCACGGACGAGGATCGGAGCGGTGTCAGTCTGGGCTTCATAGCTCTAAGTATGCCCTGCGTTGACTCACTTCCGTGTCCGGGCTTGCGGTACTCGACTTGCGCCAGCTCGAGCGGCGCTCCCGGCGCCTGGAAAACGGCCGCCTGGAAGTGCGTCGGAGGCTCGAGGTGAGAGGTCGTGCCGGTCATTCTGCTGTGTGGACCTGCGTGAGTGCTACCGGGTGCGAAAGCAGCGCCTGCGAGGTGAGAAGAAGGAAGGAAGGAAGGAGAAGAAGAAGTGGCGCAGTCATGTCCCGCTCGGACTCGAGAGACTCCTGTCCTTTCCCCGCACCTTCTCTCGTCACGACTAGCGCCCCAAACACACGGGAGCGCGCCAATGCGCTCAAAAGGAAGGACGCGCGATCTGTAGAAAATCGTACCGCCACCCGAGTCCCGACCTCTCCTCACTCCACAAAAAGTGAAAAAGTCACATTGCCGGGCAAGGCTCCGAGTCACGCAGCATGCAATGGAAAATAGACTGGTACCTCACGCTAAAGGGAGATCTACCCGGCGCGCTGCGCCATGAATTTCTCGATCTCGTCGCGAATGACCCTCGCCGCGCCTTCATCGACGAACCCAGTCCGCCTCGCTTCCTCCTTGGCCGCCCGCCCGAGCTCGTACGCTTCCTCGATGTGAAACTCCCACCGTCCGGCTTCAAAGTCGCTCCGGGCGAGTTCGAGGGACGTGCCGCGCGCGTGCATGAGCCGTTTGAGGCCGAATTCTTCCACAAACAGCGGGCGCGGGACTGCCGTCGAATAAGTAGGCCGGTCAGCCTCGACTGTCCACAGTGTGAAGCAAAAGGAGGCCGTGCTGTACCAAAGATGAATGGAGTGCGGCAAGAAAGCGTCTCGGAGCACGTCCCATAGCCCTGCGGCCAGACCAACAAAACGCACGATCAGCACCGGGCGAGCACCCAGACTCATGAAGGCAGAAAGGCACAACGCACCAGTTTACCAAGGACACAGTCTGCGATCCAAGTCAAGTCGGGCACGTAGACGTCCTTTTCGCTCGCAAAGAACCCGTACGGGAGGTCTTCGCGGATCGCATTGTCGCCGCCGCTCAACCCCGTCACGATCGCGATCCACCCTCGCGGGAGCAAGCCCGCTTCGCGGTGTTCCATAGACGGAACTGCCTCTGCACCATTGCCACTGCCGTTGCCGTTACCGTTGCCGTTCGAGCCGGCGTAGGAAGTGGAACGACGGAGCGGCGACGAGAGGCGCGAAGGGGGCCGAGTCTGTGGTCGCGGGATCGCTTGCCCTCCGAACGAGACGAGCAATACTTTGGCATCGAGCAAAAAATCGGGGACGCCCATCCCGGTCAAGATGGCTCGCCTGAACTCGGGCGTGTTGGCTTCGGGAGAGGGCGTCCGGACGATGAGCGGGACGTCGATGACTTTGCGACCGTGCGCGAGGGACGGGATGGCCGACGCCGGGCGGGACAAGAGGGCCTCGACTTGTGGTACAAAGGCGCTCCGGTCGTCGTTGATCCATCGCCCGGCCGGCATCGGCACGTCGGTGTCGAAAGCGGGGATGGGGATCACGCCCGGAAGGCGGAGCAACAACGAGGCGCAGGCATAGTCTGCGACGGTTTGTCGGACGAGCGGGTCGAGCTCTTTCGCGTTGATGGGAGGTTCCGGCGGGTCGGTGCCGATCGGAGTTGGGAGGGCAGGATGAGATAGGTACGAGAAGCAGCTGTCGAAAGTGAAACTGCAAAGAGATCGGCACAGTCAACTCCCTTTCTCTGCGGAGCTCGTCTTTCTACGCGTCGTCGCAGACTGACTTGGAAATAATTATAGCCGGAATGCCTGCGGCAGATCCGGCGGCGCTGCAGAAACGATGAGGAAACGGGAGTCAGCTGTTTGTGCGTGCGGTCGAACACCTGCCTGCGGATATCGGGACTCACCAGCCTAGGAAGGTTGCATCGCTCAAGACTGCGTCCATGCGCTCCTCCTTGAGCCAAGCGACCTCCTCCTCGAGGATCCGCTCCCTCTGGCCGAGAAAGTCGATCAAGACGTCGCACGTCGCGCGGCGGTCGACGTCGTACGCTTTGGGCTGGACCATCCCCGCATCGACATTCTTCTTGCGGTACTGGGCATACGTGCGAAGCTTCTTCGGTGGAACGGAGCCTGGATTGGCGGCGAGTTGGCGAGCGACGGTGGCTGGCAGCGACGTCGGCGCGAGGATGCTCGCGAACGGGATCTCGGGCGCGCTCGTGACCAGAGTCACGTCATGGCCAGCTTCGAGCAGTTCGAGCGTGACGGCCGACACGCGCGTCGCGTGCTGCAAATGCCGTGTTCAGATCAGCTTTTGTTTATCGGCAGACTCGCGGAGTGGGGCAGCCACGAGAGGATGGTCGAGGAGCACTGCGCTGCAAGGGTATCAAAGCTGTAGGAACTCACGCCAAAACCATGTCCGCTCACGTAGAACGCAAAGCGCATCAGTCTGCGAGCGAGTGGTAGAGAGAGAGAGAGAGAGAAAGGGAAACGCCTCGCTCTCTCTTTTTCAGATAAGTTGAGCCGAGGGTGGCGACAACGCTGACGCTTTCCCGGACAAAGGGCAGGCTAGAGAGTGAACACGACAAATTGCACAAATGGGGGGACTTTGCGAGACTAGGCAAAGTGATGGCGAGAACGACGACGGCAAACCTCTTCTCTCAGCGACCGATGTGACCGACCACCGAACCCCCGCACGCAAACAAACATATCAACAAGGACGGCGGAACGAAGGGCGACCGTTTCAAGCCGCAGCGAGAGGAGGAGGAGCTGCCGACGAGGGCAGCGGCGGCTTGGCGAGTCCAGTCCCCGAAGCCTCGAAACCCTTGTTGGCCTCGATCGTCTCTTGCGAAATCTCGTACGTCTGCAACTTGGCTTTGGCGATCGCCGCATCAAAGTTGCGCTGCATCGCCTGCGCGATAAACTCGCCTCCGGTCTGTTGTTTGTGCGGGGAAGGGGTGAGGGGTGTGTCAAGTCAGCAACCTAGTCTTTTTCAGCGTAAAAGGATCGAAATCCATCGCCGTCGTGTCAAACAGAAAGAGATGGTTGAGGATGGATGCTTACGATTCGCGGGTAGGCCTTGTTCGGACCCTGGATGACGGCATCGCGCGCCGCTTGATTGAAGAACGCGATCGAGTACCGCGGTCCTTTGTACTCTCCCTCGCGAGGGCACCGGACCCGATGGAAAGTACTGCAGAACGGGCGGGCAGGCGTGCAGGCAGATGTTAGCTCAGCCTTTTGAAGGTGTGGAGAAAAGGGCGCTCGAGCGAAAAAAACAAGGAGGCAGCCAGCACTTGACTAACCTCTTGAGTCGATCATCCGACCACCGCATGAGCTGATCTCCCACATTGATGACGATCGCCCCCCTCTGCACCTTGACGGGCGTCCACTTGTCCCCGTACCCAAACTCGGTCGAAACCTCCCTGCCGGGACACACTTCGAGCCCGTCCTGCCCCTCGCGTTGGAACAAGAGCGTGAGGACGTCAAAGTCGGCGTGGGCGCCCGCGCGCATGTAGCCCGGGGGGAAATTTTGGTGCGTGCTGTCGTGGTATTTGAGGAGGCGGAGGGTTGACATCGAGTCGGAGCAGTCGGGCTGGACGGGCAGAGTCCCCTTGGTGAAAGTATCCGTCGGCTATTTCCGTGCAAGGGCGGGTCGGGAAAAGATCAGAAAACCCGTTCTCTTAGAGTCGCAGCAGAAGAGAGAGAGAGAGAGAGAGAAAGAAAGAGGGCGTACCAAACCGACCCCCTCGGCCAAGAGTTCCATCACCTTCAAACTCAACTCCCTCACCTCGCTCTTGAACTTCTCGACCCCCTCCCTAAACCCTCCACAGTCCCCTTCGGCGGGCCAGCACCGTTCGGCTTCCTCGTCGAGGCGGAACCCGATCTGGTAACTCTCCTTCGGGTCGGGGTACCCCGTCGAAGGGCGGACTTGGGACTGGTATTCGAAGCCCATGTTCTTGGCGGACCAGCTGCAACGAGTTCAGGAGAGGGAAGGGGGTTTGTTGAGTGAGACAGGGTCAGTGTGTGTGGGTGGGTGGGTGTGGACGACGAGGTCGGAGGGAAGGAGTCGGAAAGGGAGCGAGAAGGGGACCAGGCCGGCGCAGCGCAAACAGACTCACGGAGTCTTTTGCTTGACGTCCATTGGCAAGTCAAAGAACCGTTCGGCGAGAGCAAACGCCGCATCGACATGCTCGAGCGGGATCGGGTGATCGACGAGCGTACTAAAGAAAGAAAGAAGGAAGGGGGTTACAGCAACCGGAATCAGCAACAAGGCGAGGAACAAGTGTGAGAGAGAGAAAACGCCCGACTGCTCACAAGAAGCCAATGTTGGAAGCGGCGTCGATCAACTGTTGCTTGATCTCTTCGCGGCGGGTCTCGAAATCGCGCAACGAGATCTGCGGGACTTCCTCGTTGTCCACCTCGGCGACGGAGACGGCGGCTTGCTGGACTGAAGGCATATCTGGGTTTTGTGTTGGAGGTAGAGGCGGATATGGACGGGCGATAGGAGGAGCACAGTGAGGGCGGAAACGAGCGAGCGAGTCGGGTGGATCGTTCCTTCGAGGTTCGGCGATCGGAAGGTGCTGGTTGCTGGTGTCGAGAGAGACGGAGAGAGAGAGAGAGGACCAGGGAGATGGACACGACAGAGTCGCTTATAACGTATCGAGAGGCTAGGGGACGGTCGGGTCGGGTTGGTCTCGATCGAAATTCGGCCGGGTTTTCCGATCAAAAAGAGACTCCGCCGAAAGAGAGAGATAAGCTGGCGGTCGTCCATTCCTCGAGATCAGGGGGCCTCTCCGCGATCATCGCCGCACTGGCAGACGTCGCGGCGGAGTTGGAGGAGGTTCGACTCCGTGCACCGGGTCATGGCGATCCGTGCGAGGGAGACGCAAGAAAAAAGGGGGATCGAGAAACCGCGATTCGAGAAACCCCGGAGATGGCGGGATCGCACACCCAGCCATATCGCGGCGGAGGACGAGTGTAATGTCGAATGTTGAACATCTGGGCGTATAACCCGACCTCGTGTGCGCGCGCGCGCGCGCGTGCCTCAGAACGGCAAAGGCGGATCGCACAAAAAGACCTGCGCGCAATGTGTGCGTTGGTTTAGTATCGTGAGGAGCTCCCCCCATTAGCCAACGAGAAGTCGTTGAAAAGCTTACGAGGACCTCTTCGAGGGATCGGACGGCGGCAGTGCGGCTGCTGCGGCGGGACTGATCGATGATGTTCATGGCCTGGTTCGAGAGGGACCGGAAGAGGGCGAATTGCGAGTCGACATGGCTCGGTTTCGGCTGCGGGGGTAGTCCGTCAGCCTCCAAAAGGTTAAAACGTGCCCGAAGAGCGCGCGAGTGGACGCACGTCTTCCATGAGGCTGTAGCAAGCGACATAGTCGGCTTGGCATCCGCCGTCGCCGTCCTCCTCCTCCCATCGCAACGAGATGTGGGCGCGCAGTACGCCACGGAGGGTGAGTTCGAGCTGGCGGGGTGGTACACGTCCTGTTGTGCGGATGTGTACGCGTCGCGGGTGGTAGTGATGCGTGATGGCTTTGATGAGGGCTTCGAGGTTGGCGGGGGTGGTCGGGATGGGTAGGGGTGGTGGTGGTGGCGAGCGACGGCGTCCTTGTTTAGGGGTGGTGGAGGTGGTTTGGAGGATGTCTCTGACTTGATCCCATGAAGCGGCGGTGGGAATGAGACGACGAGACGGAGGCGGAAGATGAAGCGGGTCGACTGGGAGATCTGCGTGCTCGTCGAGTGCATGGGCATTCAGGTCGAGTTGGTCTTGGAGAGCCGTGATGGCAGCATGGCACTCTTGGTGGGCTGTGCGGTAGAGCGTGGTGCGGTCCCCTCCCGAGGACGAGGACGAGGACGAGGTGACGGTCGAGACGAGGCGGGGGAGGGCGGTGCGCGTGCGGTGCACGGCCGAGAGCAGCAGTTGGAGCTGGGCGAGCTGCTGCTCGGGCGACATCTCGGCCATCGCGTCCAGCTCGCGAGTTGGCCAGAGTCGAAGAGAAGAGAGAGAGAGAGAGAGACGTCGTGCTCTCCTCCTCCTCCTCTTCCTCACTCGAGAGCCGAGAGCCGAGCTGCCAGGATGTCGATGCTCCCGAACCCGCTCCTGCCCGACCAGCTCCCGAAGCCCCAGTTCCGCTGCGTCATCCCGTGCGGCTACGGCGTCGACTTGTTCCCCCTCGTCGAACCCGAATCCCGTCCGCCCGCGCAGTCTCAAGACCATGGCGACGACAAGGCTCACCAGCACCACCAGCAGCAGATCAAGCCCCTCCTCCCCGTCGCAGGAAAGAAGATGATCGACTGGGTCCTCGACAGGGTCCAACAGGCCGGCGTCTTTGGTCAGCCAGCCACACAGTCTTTCTACCTCGACTATAGTGGCCATACTGACACCCTGTGCACGCGCAGAGATCCTCGTCCTCGCGCCCGAATCCATCGCCAAACCCACAAGTCACCACCTCCGAGCCCGCCGACTCGCTGCCTCTTCTCAAGCCACCACCACCACCGCCCCGCTGCAACCCAACGCCCGCGTCGAATTGGAAGAAGTACCGGAAGAGGTCGCCTCGAAGAATGTCGTCCGCGTCTTGATGTGGGCCATCGAACAAAACTTGATCACCGTCCGTCTTCTCCCCCTTGTCCCTCCGAACGAGTCCCAACTCGCCAACTAACTAACCCCCCGCGACTCGCGCACCCGCACACACAGACCGACTTTATCCTCGCCCCCTGCGACTTGCTCCTGTCGCCCAACAGCAACCCGCCCTCCCCCATCTCGCTCGCAGCCTTGCTCGACCGCCACCGCTCCGACGACAACCTGCTCACCACCTTGTTCTCGGAACGAGCAGCCGGAAACGTCATCGAAGCGCGCAAAGACGGTCAGCAAATCCTCTTTTCTTTCTTTTCTCATGGGCCCCAAGGGTCAGCCTGATGTAGAAAGAAAGAGCTGACATTCCAGTCCTCGATGTCGCAGGCCCGCCCGAGATTCTGACGATTTACGACCGCAAGAGTTCGACCTTGCTCGACGTCCGCGAGATGGACGACTATGACGACGACGAAATCTCTCTCCGCACTTCGCTCCTCGCCCGGTGCGTGCTCTTTTCCATATCCCTTGGTGGTGCCAACGAACGAACGAACGAGGAGAAAACTGACGAGAAGAGAACTCCCTCCCTCTGCCTACTCTCTCTTCGCCGAACGAAAAAAAAACGAAACAGCTACCCCTCCCCAACTCTGACGACCTCCCTCCTCCCCACTCAGCTCTACATCTACTCCTCTCACGTCCTCTCGATCCTCACCTCGCCCCTGCACGCCCGCCGCCTCCGCCACATTGAAGATCTGCAAACCCTCGCCGGATGGTTGTCGCGCCAAGCGTGGAGGCATCTTCAACCTCCTACTCCTGGAACGGTGGGCGTGGGCTCGAAGGACGAACCCCCTCTTGCGATGGGGAGGAGTACGACTCAGCGACCCCCCGTGTCTTCTTCTTCTGCTGGTTCTCGCCACTACCTCGACGCACGACGAAGAATGGCAACAGCACCAGGAGGAGGAATGGGTGTCGAGACTCCCGGGATTGGCGGCGGCGGCGGCGGCGGCGGGGGTGGACCTTCTGAACCGGCTTCGGGGTTCGCGACGGGCGCGAACACCCCGGCTTTGGTCTCGCGCAACTCTTACGGCGCCATTGCTTCCTCTCCTACCACTACTACTCCCATCGGCGGCGGTGTCGGAGAGGCTTCCGCTTCTGCCCCCGGAGGAGGAGGAGGAGGAGCAGGCGTCGTCGAAGCGGCGGCGGCGGCGGGCAGGACGACGAGGAAGCAAACGACCACTACGAGGGCCGGAGGAGGAGCGGGTGGGTGCAAGATTGTCGTGTGGAGGCGAGGGGACGGGTTTGCCGCGAGGGGAAACTCGGTCGCTGGGTTTGTCGAGATCAATCGCGCTGTACGTTCCCGTCCTGCTCCTCCTCGTCCTCCCTCTGTCACGCTCCTTCTCTCTCCCTTTTTTCTTCTCGGCTCGCAAGGACTAACGCATAAAAAAAACTCACGCGAATAACCATGCGCGCAGGCCCTCAAGTTGTTGCCGCCCAGTCCGCCTCCAACCAACACCCCCTCCGGGGTGTTCATCTCGCCCGACTCGCACCTGCACCTCTCTGTGTACCCTCACCTGGGTGAAAAAGTCGGCTTGAAGCGGTGCATCGTCGGCAAGAACACGCGGGTCGGCAAAGGTTCGAAATTGACCAACTGCGTCGTCATGGAGAATGTCGTGATTGGGGAAAAGTGAGCCCGAGCGACCCTCCCTCCTCCTTGAGCTTGAGCTGACCACGTGCGTTGCAGTGTCAAATTGGACAACTGTGTCGTCTCGAACGGGGTGCAGATCCGCGACCGCGCGAGCCTCAAGGATTGCGAGATTGGCCGCGACGTGATTGTCGACTTTGACTGTGCGTCCATCCATCTCCCTTCCTTTCTTTGTTGGGGGTCGAGATGGTACTGACAGGGGAAAATGGGTTTCCTTTGTGTAGCTCAAGTCAAAGGCGAACAGCTGGTGGTCGAGGAGGATTAGATTTCAATAGAGCCGTGTAATTCGCAATTAGATTGATTACTATTTGTGAATTATTAGGAACGACCCAATCGACGTTTCAGCTGATCGCACTCTTTTTACCTCCAACGACGACGAACAAGATGGCGCGGGGCAAGAGTCACGGTATGCTCGGCGTTGCACAGCCTGGCATTGCGAGTCAGAGTCGCTTCGCAGCTCGTGAGTCGCTCTCTTCCTTTCGAGCAGGAGTGGGCTGCGCGAGGGGCGTCATCCCATGCCTCTCTCGAGCGCAACCCGCGTACCGCGTACTGTAGACAGGGAGGGGGGACAGTCTCGCCCGCCGGTCCGGGCTGGGCTGGGTTTGACCGCTTCAGCCCTGCGCATGGAGCGGGGCTTGATTGAGGTCGGGTGCTCGACTCGACTCGACTCGACTCGACTCGACACCAGAGAGCAGCAACAACGTCTCCGCTCGGCTCGCTCTTACAGACACGTATGACTGACACACTGATTACTCTGGGCAGTGCAAATGGATGTCGGCGGCGACGACTCGAGCGATGACGACGACGCTCGTCTTCCCGTCCCAGCAACCGCATCAACCGCATCGCCTTCCAAGAAAGCCCTGCAGCGCCAGCGACAAAAGCTCCGCAAAAAGGCTTCCAACCTCCAGTTGAACGGCGCTGGAGGAGGAGGAACGGACAGCGACGTGTCGGCTGTCAGTCCGAATCAGGACCCTCCGGTGCCGCCCGTCTCGGCGCCCTTGCAAGCGTCAACGAACGGGTCCGAGGAGGAGGAGGAGGAGCACCGACACACCGTCGTTGAGAAGCCCGAAGAAGAGAAATCGTTCGCCGACGCCGTCAAGGAGGACCGCGACAACCAGCCGGAAGGGACCAAGGTGGCGATGAGGGTCCCCCCGGCCGTACCTGCTTCAGTCACGACTGATGGAGAGTCGGCGGACGAGTATGGCGGCGAAGAAGACGACGACGATAGTAGCTCGGACGAGGAGGAGGAGGAGGAGGAGGAGAAGGACAGGTCGCAGCAGCCGTCGACGTCGACGTTGTCTGAGCCGGTCGCGGCAGTCAAGGAGGCGGTCAAATCTGTCCTTCCGGCGTCGTCTTCTCCTCGACAGCAACCATCCTCGAGTCCCGCCGCGCAACAGACGCAGCAACCGACGACCCAGGCCTACACCGGAGCCGACCACGACCCGAACAAGAAGCTCAAAGCCGTCCTGCAACGGACCGTCTGGGGCGTCGTCATGGCCGCCGGCGCGATCGGCCTCGTCTGCATGGGTCACGTCTACGTGATCGCGCTCGTCTTCATCATCCAGGCCGTCGTCTTTAAAGAACTCACGGCCCTCTTTGATGCCGGGTATGCCCACCCGCCGCACTCTGCCGCCGGCGCCGCCGGGGTCGATGGCGAGACCACCAAAGTCTCGACGAGGACGCCCGAACGAGAGGCGAAACGCAAAGGCCGCAAGGAGGAACGCGAGAGGTGGAGTCGCAAGATGGCCTGGTGCGTTCCGTTGATCTTGTTCAGCCTTCTGTTCTTTTTGCAGCCTTCTGTTTTTTGTACTGATCACACACCTCCCCCCGCTCGCAGGTACTTCTTCGCCGTCACCAACTACTACCTCTACGGCGAATCCTTGATCTACTACTTCAAGCACATCCTCACCCTCCAAGCGTCGTTCCTCCCGACCGCGTACACGTTTGCTCAGCACCACCGCCTGATCTCGTTCGGCCTCTACACGATCGGTAAGTTTTCTCGCGGCGTCTTCTGTGTGTGGTAAATCGAAATTCATCCTCGCCCCCCGTTCCCGCCCCGCCGTGTACGCAGGCTTTGTCAGTTTCGTCGCGACTCTGAACCGCGCGAGCCTGAGGCGCCAGTTCAGTCTGTTTGGCTGGATCCACATGTCGCTCCTCTTGATCGTCGTCTCGAGTCACTTTATCGTCAACAACATCCTCGAGGTGCGCGCCCCCTTCCTTTCTTTTTGCACCTGTGTGGGTCGCCCCCACGGAACTGACCCTTCCCTCCGATCGGCGTGACTAGGGCATGATTTGGTTCTGGGTCCCGATCTCGCTCGTCATCGTCAACGACGTCGCCGCCTACGTGTGCGGCATGCTCTTTGGCCGTCACCAGCTGATCAAGCTCAGTCCGAAAAAGACGGTCGAGGGCTTTGTCGGCGCGTTGATCGTCACCATGATCTTTGCCTACTTCGTACGCCCACCTTCCTTCCCTTTCAAGCTTGCGGCAAGGGTGAAATTGGGACTGACGATGGGGTGACTCGGCCGCAGTGGGGAACGTTCTTTATGCGGTTCAACTACATGATCTGCCCCGTCCAGGACTTGTCGACGAGCGTGTTTAGCAACATCAAGTGTCAGCCGAACCACGTCTTTGAGTGGCACCGGCTTCCGATCCCGGCTTCGGTCACCGCGCTTCTCGAGCAGATCGTACGTCTCCTTTTTTTTCCTGGCCTGGGACGTCTCGAGATCGCCCCGCGGTGCTGACGATCGCGCGCAGACCCGCAAGCACATCACGGCGATCCCGTACGCGCCGTTCCAACTGCACTCGATCGTCCTCGCCGCGTTCGCGTCGCTCGTCGCTCCCTTCGGCGGCTTCTTCGCGTCGGGCTTCAAGCGCGCCGCCGGCATCAAAGACTTTGGCAACTCGCTCCCCGGCCACGGCGGTTTCCTCGACCGCATGGATTGCCAGTTCCTGATGGGACTGTTCACGTTCGTGTACCACTCGTCGCTCGTGCGCGAGATCCACGCGTCGCCGTCGCAGATCTTGTCGGCGTTTGCGACCTTGACGACCGAGCAACAGGTGCAGGTGCTCGAGATGCTCAAGCACGTCGTCGACCACAAGTCGGTCCGCGCCTGAGCGTAACAGCCCGGTCCCGACCCCGTCTTTCCCCCTTCCCCTCCGAAAATTGTGACCCTTTTGCCGTCCTCAGCTCGTACCTCCCTGTGCCTGTCTTCAACGCCCTGCATACCCACTCTACTAGACCTTCAGTGCAAGCCAATCTGACCTCTTTCCGTACCAAGCGCTGTCTTCCTTTGTGCAGTCCGCACCGCTCGTCGTTACTTGTCTCTTCCTGCGATGGAGTACGGTAAGAAATGACGACATTGCGGGGGACAGAGTACGGCGGGTCCGAAATGATGCAAAAAGACAGAGGCGCTGCTGGTGATGCTGCAAAACGCTGGGACAAGGGTGCCGAGATGAATGCAAAATACTGCCGAGCTGGCGGAGGGGAACAGCGAGATAAATGAGGGAGGACAACATGAGGGGGGCGCTCATCGCAGGAGCGGGTGGGTCTGACGAGGAGGCGAAGACATATGTACGTGTACCGATGGAACAGAGAGTGACAGAGAGGGAGACCGTCGATGCGAACGGGCGTGAGGGGGGAATAGTGAAGATGCTCAAGCGGTCGAGCGACGTGCGAGAGCGCCGGCCAGCCACGGATGCTTACGCATCTGGGCGACCGTGATGCGCTTCGACGTGTCGACTTGAAGGCAGCAGCGCATCAAGTGCTCGACTTCGGGGCTGAGCGGTACGCGCGGACGTGAAAGCCGGCCTTCCTTTGCCGCGTCAGCGTCGGCAAAGGGACATTCTCCCGTCAGGAGGATCGACAAGAGGACGCCGAGAGACCAGACTTCGGCGGGCGGGGCTTGGTAGGCCTCGCCGCGGAGGATCTCTGCCGCTGCGAACGACGTTGTCCCGAAGAAACGGTGGTACAGCGGCGCCGGCTGACGAGGGTCAAAGATGACGGCCGAGCCAAAGTCGATCAACTTGACGCGGTACTGAGCGTCGCAGACGACGTTCTCGTCCTTGATGTCGCGGTGGCAGATGCCCATCTGCTGGAGGGCGTAGACAATCTCGACGATTTGCGAAAAGATGTATTTGGCGGTGCGCTCGTCGAAGCGGCTGTGCGCCTCGACGCACTCGAACAAGTCGGTTGAGCGTCGGCGCTCCATCGGCGCCGGTCTCGGTGGCGGCGCGAGGAACGCATTCGAGGGAGAGGGAGAGACGGGACTCGGCAACGAGATGTCGAGCATCGTCGGTGACGAGACGGGCGAGCTGTTCAGGACCGTCCGCGGCCAGCAGGAAGTGAGCATCGGCGACATGGCGGCCGAGGTGGGAGAGGATGTAGGGTAGCCGAACGCCGCGGCCGAGGATTCCCGTTCCGGCTGCTCCCACGGAGTACCGTGATGCTCCATGACCTACACCGACATGCGACAACCTCATCAGTATTCTCGTTGTTTCTTCTCCTTTTCCGGGCGATAAGGGTGAACGCACCAGATAAAAGTACTTTTCGTCCTCGAAGAGGTCGATGAAGGCGACGACGCCCTCGTGGCGAACGCTCCGGAGGACGAACGCTTCCATCGGCACCAACTTCGGTCCAGGCGCCTGCGTCAGGCCCGGAGTCTCGCCCCACGAACGGCTCTTAACCCAGCCATGACTCGGGATTTTCGCGCGCTCGATAAACTTGACGGCGACGCCGAGGCCGTCGTGATTCCGCTCGGCGCGGACGACGAAACCGAACCCGCCAGAGCCGAGCTCTTCGCAGAGGGTGTAGGTCGAGGCAAAGAGCGGATGGAGTATATGGCTCGCAAGTGCGCGGCCGGAGACTGTTGCCGGTGCGGCTTTTGGGGCTAGAACAGGCGCTGGGCAAGGAGAGGAAGGATTCAGGTCGCCGAGGGCCGGGAGGAGCGCCGCGTGATTCGGATAAGGAGGAGTGAGTGGAGGGGTCATCGGCATCCGCGGCGAGTCGAGTAGTAACGAGCTACCGGACTTTTTCGTCGCCTGCAACGACGAAGCGACCGGCTCTGACGGAAGTCGCAAAGGGTTGAGTCCCGCCCGCGGGTTGCTTGCCCCCGCTTGCGAGAGAATTCGGTTCCCTTGTGGTGGGGTGACGAACGCGCTCGTCGTCTTCATCTCGGCGTCGCTCGTGTCTGACGACGAAGATGCAGAGGACGACGTTTCCCCTGCCGCTGCGAACTCGGTATTCTTCGGCGTGACCGGCTCGAGTCCTGCGAAACAGCTCGTCATGAGCGTTGACGAGACGGGTTGTGGCGAGATGAGCAGGCCGGTGGATCGTGGTGCCTTGTCGCCGCGGGACTGTGCGAAGCTCGGCAGGACAAAGGTCGAAAGTGGCGGTTGAGTTGCGATGCAGGCTTCCATGATGCGCCGACGGGGTATCGTTCACAGATTCCTGAGAAGAACCATATGGCAGGTCAGCATCGGGTCAAGGGTGGACAATCATGTATGCAGCTCACGCGCAAAGTAAAGGAATGTCGCAAAGGGGTCTGACCGCCGGACGATGAAGTGCGGGGCTGGCTGCGTCGACGAGGGGCAAAGCGCGAGATCAGCTTCGTGCCGTATAGAGAGCATATCGAAAGGTGGCGGAACGAAAGAGTCGGGGTCAAACTCACAAATCGTTGAAACCTGTTTCGACGAGATCCGCGCCGTTCCGAGGAACCGGATTCTAGACCGGAGGAACGAGCAAGAGGCTAGACGGAGACGGGGGAGATGACAAGGGGAAGAGGATCTCCTGTCAGCTCTGGGGTGGATCGAGAAAGAGCTGGTGTTGCGAATTGACGGGAGAGGAGAGGAGAATGTGCCCATTCCCAAGCCCTCCTCTCTCGATGGCCCCCCCTCCTGCACTGTCCATGTCCGCCCAGAAACACTGCGGACCGGCCGAATCGCCTAGCCGTCCGCCGCCGCCGGGGCCTCGACTTGGTCCAGTCCGCGAGAAGAGGAGTCCCCTTTGTCCGGCGCACGCGGCGCGGAAATTGAACCTGCGAAGGCCTGTGCGGCCATGACCGAGTCTCGGTTCTGCGAGGTGCGTGCGCAGAGACCGACTATGCATGGGTGTCGAGGATAAAGGGATCTTGGTAGACTTACATACGCACACTATGGCCTGGCCTAAGTCGCTAGCCGGCAAGGTGTCGGAAACGAACGTCGAAGGCAGCGGAACGGGGACGCCTGCCTATCGTGTAGGGAGCCGGAAGAGATACCGTCGGCAGCTGGGCCTGAGCGTCGCGTCGAGTGTTCGCACCGGTACTGGCCCTTTCGTGGGAGGGAGGGGACGACAGACGACGCGGCTCTGCTCCAGTGCTCAGTCCCAAAGGACGACGAGTTCTTTTAGTGCGCTTCGATCCGAGTGGGACTCAATAATTTGGCAAGCTGATCCAGATGCGGCTCTTGATCAAGCCTTGATTCAGATGTCGAGAAACGACGGCGAGAGGCCGGAAAAGGCGGGGTTTCGAAGATCCACCACGCGCCGCTCGCGTTTGATGGATCGCTCCCTGCGCGATGCCAGCTGCCAGGACGCCAGCCACCTGACGTTCTTGCCGGTCGAAGGCTAGGAGACACAGTCTGTACGGCACAGTAGGGTACAAATGCAAGAGGGAGGGAAGCAAGAGACCGAGGGAATCTCACGACGTCGATCTTTGAAATTCGTGCCCGTCGCGCTTCCGGGCTGCTGCCAGCTGTGAGAAGAGAGCAGCTCCACCCACTTCAGCTGGCAGACCCGAACTCTGTCGCTTACAACTTTGCAGTGCTGGGCACCTTGAGCCGTGCCCGTCTCTCAGTCACAGCAATCACCGCATCCCTCGAAAGAACCCGCTGCATTCCTGTGATCGCAAGCTGATCCCGTTCAAGCCGCCGATGTGGTAAGAGCAATTACACATGTGCATTCATGTCGGAGTCTCAGCACTTTCTGTTCCCCGCGGAAAGCCCAGTCTAAGGGCCGCAAGCGATCGAACTGAGCTCGAGCGCCATCAAATTTCCTCGACGCGACTGGAACGCGTCCAGAACGCGTCGCCTCGGGCTCGCCTTATAGCTAGCTCTAAGCGTACGTACAGTAGCCTTGCAATCTCGAGGTAAGCTTGTAAAAGTATAGCAAGCAGGAACGCCCAGCCAAGGCCCAGCAGAGAGGCAGGTCACAGGGCGCGTCGTCCGTCAGCTGTACGTGCTGACTGACCCCTGAGAATTCCGCCATATCATACATGCGGCAGAGTCGATCACAAATGGGAGCGGCCAACTCGCCGGGGGCCAGCTGGAGAAGTGCGCCCCTGCGAAATCGTGGGCGAGCTTTCGCATTGAGCAAAAGCGTGTTTCGACGCCTTTCTCCGTGTCACTTGAGCGTACCGTTTATCGCCCGGCGTTGCTACTGTACCCCCTCGCTGCGCCGCTATAGCGTTCACGCAGCTGTGCAGAGCACTCGAGGAGGCGCTGGATTTGCATCCAGCGCACGGCTGCCAGATATAGAGACCTCCTGAGACCTGCTGCTTTGAGCGGAATGCGTGGCGCAATTCGTGATCAGAAGCCGACATGTCGAGTCCGGAGGTGCGGTCCGCACGCTGTCTTCCTGCACAGGTACCACTTGCAGCTGTGGATGTGACTTGCAGTTGCACGCGTGCTGTTCACCGGCGCGTTCTAGAAGAGGACGACCCCTTGCACGTTCCGTACCTCCAGCCGCCGCGCCTGGCTGCGACACTTCCGGACGCCGCCTCGAAGGAGCTGTCTCGCCGCTGCCCTGCCTCCGAAAGCGTCGGACCTAGCTATCTATGCATTCTCCGCAACTCCGGCGCAAGGGAGCTTTTGCGGCCGGGCGAAAGCGCTTGAGTGAGGAAGAGGTCGAGCACGGAGCAGTTGACACGTGAAATCGCTAACTACCGTCGGGGCATCAAGCCTCCCCTGCAGTGGGGTGAGTGGAGCAACCGAGCTCGGTGCCGTGATCGTCGCTCGGACCGATGGCCGGTGCTCGCGCCGGCTGGGTCTGGCAGTTTGATCGAGGCAAAATGGAGGGAAGCAACGCGCAGGAGCTGGCATGCAGTGTACACTAGGCCAGCAGGGAGAGTCCCGCCCAAGTGCCAGGTCACGAACGATCCAGTTGATCCGGACTCAATGTGCGCGGCGCTGCTCCCAGAGGGGGAAACTCGCGCTCGCTCCCGAGTCGGGGAGTCTCGGCACAGCGAGCGAGAGGCTCCTCCCTTCGGGTTCGACCGTCGAGAGGGCTTGGACTACCGTAAGCCCTCGAGCTCAGCTGTACGGCGACTTGGTGGGCTACGCTCCTGCACACACGCGTGCTACACTACAATACAGCCGAGGACTGGCTACACTTGACCGCTAGCAAACTCAGCCCCCGCATCTTCATCGACACCCGAAGCTAAACAAACCTCGGCACGCCCGCCTCCTCTCGTCGAGACAGCGAGACATGGCAGAGACCATGGCACAGCCGATGCTCGTACCGCCCTGCAGCACTCGCGCCATCCCGCCAGCGGGCGAGAGGCCAGTCGTCGTCCAGTGGTGAGTCTCCGGAAAATAGTCAAGTTCGGCCTCCCGAACTCGACTCGGGTTGGTAATAGAAGAGGGCGCGCGAGAGGAGGTCTGATTGCGGGCATAGCAAGGGGTTCGGCGTCTTTTCGGGCGCTGGCGGAGAAGCGGCAAGCGGCAGGGAAAGCTGCGTGACGTCTGGAACGGACACATCCGCGACTCGAGACTACCGCAAGACCTGACTCTTGCGCGCCTCCCGTACAGCCCGTATACGCTCTCCTCCTGCCCACTGTTCAACCCGACTTTCTCGACGGCAGAAGTCCTCGAGGCTCAAGCCGCCTCCAAGAGCACGACCACGCCCGATGTCGATGAAGCGTCTCCAGCGCAATCGACCTCGTCCACCAAGAGCCCGATCCCGTCCTACGGACTGGCCGAAAGCATGCGCAAAGCCGCCTCGCCTCCCGCCGCCTCGACCGGAATCGAAATCGACGACTCGTCCGCGTTCCAGTACATCGACTTTTCGATCGCGCCGACCGACGCTAGTACTCCGGACAGCGCCTCTCCGTGGAGGAGCAACGCCAACTTTAAAGGACAGGCGCAGTCGACCAAAGAGTTGCGCGCGGTGGCGTCTTCCTCTGCGTTCGGGATGGATCCTCCCCTCGCTCTCGGCCAGGCGCAGTCGCCTTCCCTGGGGGGTAACACTGCCATGCCTCGTCGCGATTCAATCATCGGCACGGCGCAGACTCCCCGCGGATTGTCCTCCCTCGTGCTCGACTCGTTCGAGCCGCTCAACCCCGCCCTTTCGGCCGATTCGTACACTTTCCCTCCTCCGCCAGCGACGAGTCCGACCACCCACACCTTGCAAGACTTGGGACAGCAGCTGCCTCAACCCGCTTTCCAGCAGCGGCAGCGCCAAGTCTCGGCTGGATCGAGGCCGGGTTTGAACGAGTCGCCTCCAGTCGGTCTCGGACCTCCCGACCTCCGCGTCGCGTACGAACTCGCCGGCATGGCCTACAAGTCTCGCAACCCTCAATCGCCCTCGTCGTACCCCGCCGGGTTGACCTTGCCGCCCATCACGGACGCCTCGATCATGCCCAACTCGAACGGGTACTCGTCGTCGGCGCTGCCGCCACCACCATTTCCCCCCGCCGTCGCCAGTCTCGCCACCCCGAATGATCGACGTCCCGGTTTCCCTCGCGCGATGAGCAGTTACGAATCGCAACCGGACACGTCGGCGGGGGCGGCGAGTTTGCCCATGACGGCGAGCACGAGCGCGGATTCGAACGCTTCGAACCCTGCGGCTGCCATCGCCGAGGCGGAAGGGCACAAGCACGTCACGCCCTTCATCTCGAGTGAGTGATCGATCCTTCCGTTCCTTCTGTGGACGCACGAGCGCGGTGAATCGTTTTCCGGCTGACCGGTCATCTCGCCCGGAATTCAGAACTGAGCCACCTCTTGTCCGACACGTCGTACTCGGACGTAATCCGTTGGAACCACGACGGCACCGTGATCCTGTACGCGCACACCTCTCCCCGCCTGCTCGAGATCCTCGGCCGTTTCTTCCGCCACACAACCGTCGCCTCGTTCGCCCGCCAACTCAACATCTACGCCTTCCGCCGCCTCGGCACGTCGGAACTCTTGACTCAACTCGAGGCGTGTCGGTCGTTGGGCGTACGGGGGTGCGCGAGCGAGTGGAGTGGGTTCACGCACGAGTGGATGTGGCGCGAGATGGCCGGAAGGCCGCCTTGTGACCTTGCGGTGTTGAAGCCGTCGGGACCCAAGACGGAGAAGGGGAAGCAGAACCTGGCCAAGAAGATGGCTGAGAATGGTGGCAGCAAGAAGCGGAGGAAGAGAGGGCCGGCGGCGGCGGCAGCGGCGGCGGCGGAAGATGCCACGATGCGTCAGAGCTGAGGAAGCATCGATCCCGCGCGGTTGGAAAGGGGGGGAGGTGTCGCTTGGCTTGATTCGCTTGGGGGGTGATCCGTACAGTCGGTCGTTCGTGTTCTGTTCCTGCTTGTTGTGTCATCACGCTCGTAATCCGTAAAAGGTCGTTTCCCTCTGATTTAGCTGCATAATCACATCGTTTCTTTTGTTCTTTGCGGCTCCGTTGGCTCGCTTCCGGTATGAGTCCCTGTGAGTCAGCTTGTGAGTCAGCTGGACTTGGGGAGCCTGCATAGCCCATAGTTAGCTTCCAAAGGGCGCGTTAGCTTCCAAAGGGCGTGACCTTCTCAAACGCCTTGGTCAGCTGGGCCTACAGATGCAGTCGTCGAAAGCAAAGTTCTCGTTCAAGCGTAAAAAGCGGAAGTGGGCTACACAGTCTGGGCGGCAAATCAGGTGCGGAACTCTGAAATTGGGAAGGGCGTTATCGGTCCGCGTGCCTGCACGCTTTTCGAGGCCCCTCTCTCTCGTCGTTTCCGCTCGGCGAATTGGCGAGCATAGCAGCGACGTTCCCAGAACATGTACGCCGTGACCTGTTTTCCGTCCGCGTCCGAAAAGCAATCCTTCGAGCGTCAGTTTTCGCGCATGGCCGACCGAGTTCCCCGAGTGCTTGCTCGTGGCCGAAAAAAACCTTGTCGCCGAAGAGAAAGGAGGGGGAAAGAGATGCTCACCAGCAGGGCGATTCCGTTCAGGGAACCAAAGACGAAGAGACCGATGGGAAAGACGGAGAGGGTCCGACCGGGCATGACCGTTAGAAGCGATTTCGAGTTCGTGGCATTGTCGGCGGTGGCGACGTAAGAGTGTGGAGATGTCGCGGGCGAGAGTGACTCGGGTGACGAGACGAGAGATCCTGGCGCGGACGTGGGTGTTACTTTGGCGAGCTCGGTCGAGGCCATGACTGATCCGACCGAGGGCACCGAGTTGACTGCCAGGGTGGGTTTTGGAGCGTTCGCAAAGGAAGTCGCGGCCTTGCTCGGCAACGACAGCGGCGCAGAGGAGACCGTCTCATCATTGACTCTCGTCGTCGACGACGGGCTCGTGATGGCGACCTCGCTGCTGACGGCCGAGGCGAGGGACGACCTGGCGGCGAGGGCGAATCGTTGCTTGCTCGCCGCCGAGAGGAACGGGTCGGACTCGGCGCAATCCCTCCCCGGCGCGTAATCGACGCGACGCTCTGAGAGCAACCGGTGCTTCTGTGTCGACTGCGTCGTCTCTTGCGGGAAACGGCGCGGTTTCGAGGCCGTCGACGGCGAACGGTGTCTCGTCGCGCAGACCAGCTGAACGGCGAGGAGCAACGCCGCCAACAGGAGGACGAGGCGCGTCGAGGACTGCATGGATGAGCGTGTATTGATCTTACTTCGAGGATTCACGCACGCCTTGGCTGCGCGGCTCGCCGTCCAGCGGTCGTGACGACCTTGTCGGTCTTGCGAAGGCGCGAGAGTGGGTGGGCGACGGCTTGGAATGGGAAGAGAGAGTCGCGACCAGCGCCTGCCTGGAAGAGTGTACAAGAGCAGGACGATGCGCCTGTTTGGAGACGTTGTCCGAGTGCGAGATGGATGTGTAGGAAAGAGAGAGAAGAGAACGCGGTTTCGTGACGACTCATGCGCTCACTGCGACGACCGAGCTTTCACTGGTCGCTTCCCGGACAGTGTGCAGTGATACAGAAAGCATTAAAAATATACAGCTACGCAATACCACTGGGTCCGGCCTGGGTTTCTAAAGGCCCTCCAAGCGCGACCGCTCAATGACACTGCAGACCCTTCCCTTCCTCTGCCCCTTCGTACGCCGACAGGTCCACATGTCGGTGGAAGATAAAGTGCCCGAGGAAGATGCCGCTGCAGGGAGAGTGTCGTCGAGAGAGGGCCGGATAATCAGTTCTAGCCGTCCTGTGAGATGCCTGATGGAAATTTGGCGAGCCTGGCGGGCAGATCTCGGTGTCGCGGACTCACAAAAGCACGGCCATGATGATTTGCGCGTTGTATGTCATGACGAGCAGGTGTAGATAGTACTGTATTGTTCGAGTAGTCGTAGGTGTGGGTCAGCGAGGAACGATCGAATGCGGGCGAGGAGCCAAGAGAGCGAGATTTTCTGCAAGGCAAAGCTTGACAAGTAGACAAAACCGGGGGAAGGGCTTCACCACTCACACCGAGTGCTACCATCAAGACGTATCCCAAGCTTCGGCGTAGCTGCAGCAGCCACGGTAACCGGCTGGGAGGGGGTTGGGAAGACAGTCAGAAAATAACGCCCGGGACGCACCGGGGCCGTGACCAACTGCACGGTCACGAGAAGAGGATCAGGAGGCTAGACGACTCACACGATGCCCCAATACCGACCCGACTTGTTCCCTCCGCCACCGAGCAAGGCCTCCTCGCCGGCGTTATCCGTCGCTCCGAAGCCGCTCGGTCTTCTCAGCGCCGCGGGCGTGTTGGCCCTCGAAAGACCATTACCTCCCAGCCCCGGCGTTGAGCTCCCCCCTCCTCCTCCGAGGGGGTTGCTACCGCCTCCGCGGAGGTTGGATCGGAGGTTGCGATCAAAGGTGGTGAGCGAGAGGCGCAACCATTCGGCGGCGACGCCGAGGAGAATGACTGCGAGTAACGGGGGGTCAGTAAGCTGGTTGGTCCTACTTGGAATGCTTCAACGGCAAGAAGTCCGGGCCAACTCACTGGCGACGAGGTAAAAGACGACGGTCGACTTGGTGATTTGCAGCGACGGGAATACGAGACAATGCCCGACCGGATCCGTGTTCCAAATCATGCTCATCTGCAGCAGTAGGGTGTGCGTATGCTCAATGAGAACTTCCAACAGCCCTCCAGCCCCTCGTCCTCTATGCGGGGTCATCGCACAATGGGTAGTGGGGCGGCGAGACGAGGCGAAGTACCCACCTTGCATGCCATCGGATCCATGCCGCCGCCACCGCTGCCGCCGCCGTGTCCTGAATGCCCTCCGTGATCCATTCCGCCGTGGTCCATCGCGGCAGAGGGAGAGTCGCGTTGTCGGGAGATCGAGAGCCGAAGCAAGTTCTGGGACGACTCGTGCGTCACCCGCTGTGCCGACAGAAGTCTTGCTAGACCAGCGACCGGACTCGAAGGACACTCCTGCTCGTCCTGCAATGCAAGGCTGGCGTGTAGGAGAAAGGAGTCTCGGTCATCGCGCGTTGCAAAGTCTCATCTCATCGCCGCGAGTCTGTCCGCGGCAGAAACGGCAGCAGCCCCGGCATAGCATAGTATCTGCGATGACGAAATGAATTGCATGTCCACAAGGACCGGGTTGAACGAAGAACGAGAGAGGTACGAGGTATGCAAAGGCTTAAAGGACTACATCAAAAAGAGGGAGGAAAGATACAGGCGTCAAGAAGTGTCTGTTGTCGTCATGATGCACGCTCCCCAACTGCACGCGCACGCACGTACGCAGAAGGAGTGCGGGCGGAAGAGAGCAAGGGTTCGTGATTCTATACATTCGAGTCCGGAAGGCCGGGGACCGGGGTTCACAGGGGTCCTTTTTCAGGGTCGACGATCCCGAGACCAGGTACGGCGAGCGGGCTCTCCGTCCGGCGGATACTCGGCAGTTTGTAAAAGTCGCCATGACGAGTGTCGGTCGGCGGTGACTGGGACTGCGGTCGAGACGGCGGTGGGCTCGCGATTCGCGCAGCGCCTGCTGCACCTGGCGCGCCACGTGGGATCGCAGCCGGAGCACCGGCAAAGTGCTGCTGCTGCAGCTGGTATTGCGGCGGACTCGGCGGGTAAACCATCCCTTGCTGCTGCGGGAGTGGCGGCGGCGGCGGCGGCGGCGACATCGAGAGCGGTCCGTTTCGTCCGACGAACTGATCGTATCCGCGCGCGTACGCGTCTGCTCCTCCATCCGCCATCGCGAGGTGCTCGTACGAGGCTTGGCGTGAATGGTCGGCGTACGAGGTCGCGGGGGCGTACGGGTCCGGGTACGTCCTTTGGGAGAGAAGCGTCGCCGAGGAGGACCGGCGTCCGTCCGCCGTGAGGGGAGCGTACACGGCGCCACCGCCGACGCCGTCCCCACTACCTCCTCCTGACCCTCCACCAAAGCCAATGTCGCCGCCGCCGCCGCCATACTCGGTCATGCCGTCATCGCCGACGCCCGCTCCATTCGTGCGATGAGTGCTGAGCGGCATCAGCGTCGACGTGGTCGACGAGATCTCTTGGCCGTCGGGGAGCAGATCAGGCCACTTGATATCGTCGATGTCGTCTCCATCGAGACTCGAGAACCGCCGCTGCGTCATCCGGTAGATCAAGAAAACGAGGGCGGTGATGACCGCCACGCCACCGACGACACCGCCGACGATGCCCCACGTCTTTGCGGTGTTGGACGAGCCAGAGTTGTTTTGGATGGGGACGACTGAGGCCGAAGTCAGGGTCCCCGTCGAGGTACCGATCGAGCCGTCCGCGTTGGTGAAAGTCGACGTGTACGTGAGCGTGACGAGCGACGTGCCTGCGATCGCGATCCCGTCAGCGCTCCCTCTAGCGAAAGAAGAGAAGACGGATGCTGCATTCGAGGAAAAGAGAGCTAGTAAGACTCACTACCGGACGCACTCGAGGCCGCCGCACTCGCCGAGGAGGCGGACGAACGGCTACTGTCTGCGGCAGCTGCATTGCTGGCATTGCTCGCGGAGGGGGATGCGGATGGAGTGGTCGTCGTGCCGTCAGTCGTGGTCGTCGTCGGATCTGAAGCCGAAGCTATTTGAAAGGGGCCAAAGACGGAAAGTCAGCATTTCTTGCGCTCGACGAAGGAAAGGGTTCGGAAACTAGATGCACCTTCCGAGGTCGTAGTCGCGGTCGCCGGCGACATAGTCGTCGTCTGATCCTGAGCTGGCTGAGAAGTGGTGGTCGTAGGCTGGGCGGTTGTGGTTTGCTGTGCAGGCGGGCTCGAAGTCGTCGTTGGACTCTGGGCAGGCGACGAAGAGGACTGAGCGGGCGTCGTCGTCGGTTGGGCGGGACTCTGCGTCGTGGTCGTGGTCTGCGCTGCTTGTGTCGTCGTCGTGGTCGTTGGCATTGCCGAGTCCGACGTGCTCGTTGCTGTAGTTTCGGTCGACGAACCGGCTCCGTCGGAGTTGCCGGTGCTCGACTCCTGCCTCTTGAGCCGTCGTTCCGATTGCCTCGCCGTTCCGCCCAGTAGCGGGATAGAGTATATCTGACGGGTTCCTGCTACTCCTGTGCAAGCCCATGTCCGCGTCGTCGAGTTGGAAGCATCGAGAGATTCCAAGGAGGCGGTGCAGTCGAGCACATTCGACGATGACGATGCGAACCTCGCGAGTATAGCCAGTGCCAGAGCGGCAGAGTGCACTCGCATGCTAGCTAATCGCTCGAGCGACCTCTGCTTCTCCCCCGGTTCAGTCTCGTGTGCGGGTCGACAGTGAAAGGAGCTGAGACTGAGAGCACCGAGTTTGGTTTGCTGATTGACCGACGTCGGAGGTCTCACCTTTTCCGCACTTCGGTAGCGAGAGTAATTCTGGCCAGTGAGGAGCGATTCAGCCCCCCTAAATCGCTCCTCACGGCATAGAAGGTAGCCCTTACCAGTCAGTTGGACGCTTGCGCTCTCCTCGGGCCTCTCTATGCGAGGCTAGGACGCCCAAAAACGCGTTGAGTCGCGCGGTCGACGCGTGCCAAAATCAGCTTTCCCTCTCGCCAGAGCTCGTAGCGGGCCTGCGCTGTACACTTCAAAGGCTAAAGGCTACGCCACAAAAGTCCTCCGCTCGTGGATGCGCACCGATGCTGGACCCCTTTTGCAACAAGCTGGGATCCGAGGCCGGGGCATTTGCGCTCGGCCGTTGCGTGACGTCTGCTTCTCTGTCTTACTGTACGCCCCGCGGTTTACGGGAGTGATCGAGTTGACAAGGATGCATGCATCTCCTGATGATCTGATTGTGACGACCGCAGCTCGGGTTTGCGGTGCGTTTGCGCGCGAGGAAGCGCTACAAGGCGAGTCCGGAAAGGCCGAGCTTTCCGATCAGCAGTGCCAGACGTAGCGAAAGTATCTTGATGCGCCAGTCTCCGAGGAAGAGCGAGAGCTGTAGCGGAAGAATGCGCTCTCGAATAGGGGAATTAGAGGCGGAGAAACGACGGACTATTACGACAAATGTAATCGACGGAAACTACATGGTGGCAAACTTCTTTCAGACAATCTCGACCATCCCTCGCACGCGGTCGTTGTCGTGATCGTCCGACTTTTCGTCCTTCTCGTCCTCACCCTCGCCGAGCGAAAGCACGTCGGCGCCGGCGTGGTGGTGACCCAATCCGTCGCTCGGTGCGCTGACGACGACCTTGTTCGCGCCGGAAAGGGCGGCCGGAACTTCGAGTATCTCCTCGTCCGTCGGGATGGGGAGGGGCCAAATTCGGCACAGGACGTAGTAAGTCAGGGCGGCGGTAGGCCAGCCGGTGAGGAAGGAGAGGGTGTAAACTGCAAGACAAGGACCTTCGTCAGCGTCCGGAAAACTCGAGAAGTGAGCGACTCGAGGGGAAAGACTCACTCCGCTGAGCCGCGAGAGACACGTCGGCACCGACGGCACCCGCAAATCCGACCACGTTGATAAGAATACCGGCGAGGTAAGCCGCCAGCGCGCGGAGGTTGATCCCATGCCAGTACTTGTAGATTCCGTCGTCGTTAAAGTGGTACAAGTCGGCGACCTTGATGCGACGCTTGACGACAAAGAAGTAGTGGCTCATCATGACGCCGCAAATCGAGGACAGGAAGACCGAGTACGCCGAGAGGTACTGAAATTAGGCAAGACCAGGTCGAGATCAGCCGTCGAGGTCGAGATCAAGAGTATGTTGAAAGACAGACTCACGGTGGTAAAGTTGCTGGAGGACTTCAAAAAGTTCCACGGGCAGATGCAGAAGCCGACCAGAGCGGCGATGTAGCCCCCGCGGCGGATATTGAGGTACCGCGGCATAATCGAGGTCAAGTCGCATCCGGCACTCAGACTGTTGGCGGCAATGTTGGTTCCGATCTGGGCGATGATGAACCCGATCGAGATGAACGCGATGCCGGCGCGCATGCCGTGCGTGTTGTAAGTCTCAAGGAGCCGCTCCATCACGTCGAGGGGGTTCCATACGAACTCGCCAAAGATCTTTTCGGATGCGGAACCGATCAGGATGCCGAAGAGCGAAGTGACGGCAAAGCACACGGGCAACGAGATGATTTGGGGCAGGACGACGTCGGAAGGTTTCGAGGCGCGCGAGGCAAAGTCGACCGACTGCGAGGAAGAAAGATGGTCAGCAGAGAGCTCACAGTACCGCCAAGACGGGTCCACTTACGTTGGTGATCAAGGTGGCCATATTGGCTATACTGCCGGTTGCGGACCCAACGAACGCCCATCCGAGCGTGCTCCCACCGACGGTCGCCTTGGCGTGGATAAGGTCGCCGGCACCGTGCGCCTTGCCGATGCAGATAGCAAAGAGCGCGATCCCCGCGGCCGGAGCGGCGTACGCCTTGAGGGTGAAAAGGTGCCGGATTTGGTGGATCGGGAACCAGATGGCTCCGAGCGAGACGAGTGAGAATAAAAAGAAGCATATGAAATGTGCGGTGTCGGTCCCGGAGGAAGGAATGCCGTTGTGGAGATGACGGAAGGACGGCCAGATCGAGAGGATGAGCGTGTAGAAGGCTTGGCCGCCGAGCCATGCTTGTGTGCCGTACCAAACGCAGGCCATGACTCCGCGGTTCAGCGTACACCATATGCCGAGTATCGGGCCGAAGGAGGCACGAATATACGCCGGGAAGATGATGTGGTACTCCGCCCCGGCGTAGGCGTTGGCGGCGAGGAAGAGGCCGGAGATCGAGTAGCCGATCCAGACGGCGAGCCAACATTGCCACCAGGTCATGCCCAGGGCAATGCCGGACGAGGCGATCATGAACGTGCTGCAAGAGGAGGAGGCAGGAGGAGGGTTAGCGTTGCGATTCCGGCGGGCCGTCGTCTCCTTCCAACCACTGCCGCCACGGGGAAGGGAATCCGGCGTACTTGACATTGAACGAGTCAGCAATCCAGAATGTAAAGTAGTTGATTGCGGTCCATTTCCGCTCCTTAGGAGGGACGGGAAGAAGGTCGCGATTCGCCCAGAACGACGCCGGTCGACCGTTTGGTTGGCGGAGTTCGATCGCTCGAGCGAGGCGTTTCAACGACGACATCCTGTGCAGTCGGAGGAGCTTCGGATAGCGCTGAAGGTGGTCGCCGACGAGACAGCGAAGAGAAGGTTCAGGCGGTAACAAGCTCAGCCGGTTCGCCTGCGACAGGTCCGCTTCAAGGGTGGTCGGCGGAGAGCAAAGAAGATAGCGTGGCGATACAGAGAGTGCAGGCAGAGACCGCGGCACCTTAGCCAAGGAGCGAGCGAGCTATCATCATCGCTGATAATCCTCCCCCTCCTTCGCTCTTCCCCTCAGACGGAAAACGCGGTCGAGCAGGCGCGGAGAAAGTGCGGGTGATCGAGTAGCGCTTCGATTGGACAAGGGCAAGAGTTTTTCTTGACGATCGTCGGCTCGAGATAGGGATTCTTCCTCGCGCGCGATATCGCTCCTGGCATGGCAAGCTTGATTGGCGAGCTCTTCGCCTGGGTTTTGAGTCAGGTCGATATGTACGCCAAGCGGGCTGCGGAAGATCCCAGCGCCTGCGAGCGCTCCACGATAAGAAGTTGAGAAGGTAACGATCTCGTCGAGTTTCTGCCGTCATCGAGGACAGCAGACTGGGTTGAGCCAAGGTTGAGCCAAAACGATTTCCTCGCAGAAGTCGAACTGCAGGCTACGAGAGCCTCACCACGTCGCGGCGAGCTGATCCAGTAACGACGCCTCGTCGCCGCCGGGACTCGTGAAAGTTCCAGCAGTCCAGTCCTCCGAGACGAGAGTGTTCACGAACGACGAGTAGTCCGGCGCAGTCGCAGCTCCCTCGTACATGTGCGGCAAGACCGACGGGTCAAGCATAGGAGTCCGCGCCATGGCGGTTGCAGCTGCCTGGGCGAAGGAGAATGGCGGCTCCGCTCCGTAGGCGACCGACTCGTCCCGCGAGACCGGTCCAGTCGAGGCGGCGAGAGGCGCGGGCGTCGCGCCTGGCTGCACATACTCTTGTGCAGCCACTTCACGCGAGATGCGCTTGAGAACCTGGTGAGAGAAGGCGTCAGTCAACAAAGCCCCTCAAAGGCGCTGAAACAGACACGTACTTGGGAGAAAGTCTCGAGCGAAGGCAAGGGTGCAGCCGCCATGTCGTGCGCCGCCTTGGTGGTACGTCGACGCTCTTCCTCGACCAACAGTCCGCTGCAGTCGAAGTCACCATCAGCGGTTCGGCTCGAGAGACTGCCGCATGGTTCGTGTCACGTACGCCAGAATCTTTCGACCTTCCTCGACCACGACAGTCAGCGCCGGTGTAGCAACTTGGGAGTCGAAAATGATTCGAGCCTTGCTCAAGATCTCGCGCTTCTGCGGATCATACGCGTGTCTGATCAGTTGTGGTCCTTCAGCCTCACCCGCGATTCGGCAGCAAGACTGACCTCTTTGATCTCAGATTCGGGTCGGTCGTGGTCGATTGCGTGAAAGATGTCCATCATGAGGACGATCGAGCTTGCCAAGGTGCCCGTGTACACTGCGGGGCGGGAAGTTGCTCAGCGGGGGTCGTCATCCCGCAGAACCAACGCCTCGCTAACTCACTCCACCACCGGCTCGTCTCGATCTGCAACATGCCATAGTTGGTGTTGATCAAAGCTTTCGCTGCCTCGATGCACTTGTCTCGCGAGCTTTGGTAAGGAGAGTCGGCGTTGTAACCGCGGCCGAGGAGTGGGCGGTTCAGGCGGACGATGCGAGAGTAAACGTCTTCGAGAATGCAAGCTCGTTCGTAAGCGATGCGAGGAGACGATTCGGGCAGATGGTCTTGCTGCGGGAGGTAGACGTCGGGGATCCCTTCGAGGACCTGACGCCAAGCGGCATCTTGCTCGAGTACGGCCGAGTAACTGAACTTGGTTCCGGAGAGCACGAGCGTATCGAGCGCGCGTCGAATCTGTTCGGCGATCTTGCACTGCACGAGCTGGAACGAAGCATCGGTATAGACGTTGAGCGGATGCGCCGGCGGTGTCTGCCACTCTGTGCGGGACAGATCGCTCAGGTTGAGGTTGAGCGGTCGGGCCGTGTTGTATTGCGACGGGTGCAAGATGTAGCATCGGAACGCGGGCGAGTCGGACAGCCACGCGTCGATGTTGACCAAGTGGTGCCAGAGTCGAACGGCCATTTGTCGCTTCAGGCTGTTCTGCCCCGGCGGCAAGGCGGGATCATCGGGCGGCATGGTCTGCGGGTCGCTGCCGAGGCGATGTAGCGACATACGCTGAGCGACGCGGATCGCCGAAGCCGCCCAGCCGAGGAAGCGGCCTTGTTGACCGGAGGAGCTCGAGATCTGAATGTATTGCCCGAAAAGGATGACGCATTGGATCGTCCGGATGCGCGGAGTCCCGCCCCATTCTCCGAGTTGGAGAGCTCGCAGCGCAGCGTCGTGCCACACCGAAGGCAAGTCGCGCAGGTCCGGTTCGGCCAGACCCCGAAAAATGGCAAAGTCCCTCATTCCGTTCGGGCGGGACCAGAACGCATCGAGCGCGAGCGCGAGGACCATACAGAAAACGGCGATCCAGAGCGGGTCGACGAGGGCTTGTCTCCCCTGCTGGACCATCTCGACGAACCGTTCGTGCTCGACGCGGAATGCGACCGGATCGAGGACCTTGAAGTCGTACTCGAGTTCGGCAAAGTATTTCTCGATGAGGAACAAGGCAATGTCGGCATCGGGGAGGACGGCGATCACTTGATTGAGCGCCTCGTCTCGTACGGCGGGCAAGTCGGCAGTCGAGACGGCAAGGTCGAGGCCGAGTCGGGCAGCAGACCGTGGCCTCCCATCTTGGTCGAACGAGAGCGGCTCGGCCAAGATGCTCGTCATGCAGCGCGTGAGCTCCATGTCCGGTACCTTGACGTATTTGTACGAGCGGACAGGCGCCTGCGCCGAGGCATGCAGTGCACGGAGGACGGGTACGCGGGCGCCAAAAGTCTGCTCCTCGAGGTCGGCGACGGCGTCTTCGGTATCGGAAGCGGACTGTTCTTGACCATCCGAGCGTGCGGCGGTATCACTCGCGGGCCGTTGTGGCTGTTGACGTGGCGGTGGTGCAGACGAATGAAGTGGCGGCGGCGGCGGCGGCGGCAAAAAGACTTGCGGTTCGGGCTTGGCGCGGCGACCATTCGGGGTGGGAACAGCGGGAAGTCCCGGACTGGCATGCATGGATGCACCGGATGCAGAAGCCGACTCGGGCGAAGCGGCGCCGCCGGCGTAGAGCTGGTTTTGGTGGACGAGTTGCGGATGCGCTTGCTGGAAAAGGCTCTCGAGGTGCAGCAGGCGGCGGTTGATCGATCGGACCTCGGAATTGAGCGCATACGGGGACCTGAAGGTGCGAAAGCGTCTGGGTGAGCGAGAACTCGCTGCCGCTGCCAGGAGCGAGGGAAGGGAACTCACGCCGGGTCGTCGTCGTCGAAAGAGCAGAACTGGCTCCTTTTCCGCCTCACGCACGCCGAGCAGGGCATTTGGCTGTAGTCAAACGTTCAATTGAGCGTCGTGCGACTCCTCGCGAGAGCTTCCTTTTGACTTACCGGTCGCATTTGATTTTCCTCCTCTGGCACTCTCCACAGCTGAGAGGCAGCCGCTTCTTCCTCTTCCCTCCTACTCCGGTCCCAGTCCCGTCCGAATCGTCGCCGTCGAGCTGATCGTCCGAGTCGTCGCCTGGGAAATTGGCCGAACCACGACTACCATGGCCGTTCTCGCGCGTCGACTGTGCAGGAGCCGAGGCTCTGGCCGCTGCTCTGGCTTTGCCCTTGGGAGGTTGCGCCGAGGTATCTGAAGCTATGCTGCTCCTTGTGCGCTTCTTTGAGGTTGTGTGCGGTTGAGTCGTTTCTGGTGCATGATCGGAGGACGAAGCGGTTGGCAGAGGCTGCTGGGCGACGGCGTACGCGTACGGGTAGCCATGACCTGGTTGGGGGTAGTGATACCCTCCGTATGGCTGCATAGCGGCGCTGACGGTCCTCAGTCAACGGAGAGTCGCTGGAGCGGAGAAGGCGGAGGGAGCAGCCGCCGCTTCCCTCGTCGGCCGCACGCCGGCTGTATTTTCTATATGCGAATCGACCTCAGAAACAGGCCCTACCAAGCTTTCCTTCGCTACACAGGGGTGGGCAATTGAATCCGCTTCCCTCCGGAGCGCGCGGGAGCTGTTCTTCCTCCTGACCATGTAGATGAATCCGAATCAATATCCTCTCGAAAAACCATAGGCAGGGCACCGATCTGCTCTTGACCATGCTGCCGAGATTGCGAGTCAAATGGCAAGTTTGAGCAATATCAGCCGCGCAGCCCAGGCTGATTGCGTACGGATGGTCCGGCGGATAGTCCGTCCAGTGCGGATGGCCCGCATAGTCCCTGTCAAGCACGAAGGTGGATTCTCGTGACGCGTCCAGACTTGAATCACAGCTGCAGTCTGCTGTCTGTAGCGGGTAAGCCTGGCGCAAAACCCTGTATAGTGACTTTGAGTGTGGCGTGGTTGAAAGCCCAAAGCTTACGGCGCTGCACAGTGGCTTCCGAGCGGAACACATAGGACGTCTCCCCGGCTTGACGGACTTGATTAAAAGGCTCGCAGCGACGAGTCCACTCAGGAAGGAGTTTTGAGCGCGCGCGCAGGTGGCTTTGACGGAAGAGGCGAGCGGGTCGGTATCGGCGCGGGAGTTGCGAGCGGAAGTACCGGCGAAGCCGAAGCCCGGCAATGGGTACGAAGAAGCGGCGGGAGTAGTCTCGGCGGACGTTCAAAGTGGCTGTCGCGGCGTATAATCTGGTGACGGCGCGCATGAGTCGTTGCAGAACGGTGGCGGAAGTTTTGCGGTTTAGCCGTGCAGACTGCGCGAGTCTCGCCGACAGTCGAGAAAGATCGGTACAAGCCGGACGCGGTTATAGCAGAGCTACGGCTGCACTGGAACACTCCGTCCGAGTAAGCCTAAGAGCGCGAAGGCGAGCTGAGCTCGAAGTGCAGCTTGGCTGCTGCCCGTAACTCGAGGCCGAGGAGAGCAGAGTCCAGCTGGAATGGGCTTCCCGCACGACGAGGTACCGGTACAAGAGCGAGACGAGTGGGCGCTATCACCGGCGGATGCAGCTTATGGCAATGTCAGGGTGACTTGGCGCAAGTGAAGGGCAAGTGCTGGTCCGGCGTGGCAAGTTGTCAAAGCCTGCGCCGGCCGGCTCATGATTGCTATTGCGGACTCAGGACCGATCAGCGTTTCCTGTGAACCAGTTATAGCCGATCTCCCGCCAGATGCCGCTCGGGTGCTCGCACAGTCCGGGTACGTCTTGCAATGCGAACGTTCGCCTCGGAAGAAAATCTCTGCTCAAGTGCGGCTCCTGTCCGGCGGCTCGTCGCCTTGTATGCATCTTTACCCTCCCCAGCGTGCCCTGTCAACGTTTGACCGATCTCCGGCATGTCTACGAGCACAACAGGCAGGCGGATCCGAGCCCTTTGCTGACACGACTCGGCACGATCCCCTGGCTTGCCCTTCGGAATGACCGGCTGCTCAGTAACGCGATGAAAGCAGACGCTACACCCTCCTTAAGGCCGAGGTCGACACGCTCTTGCTTGCTTCTAAACGAGATCAGATCAGTCTATCGACGCAACCGTGCTCGGGGGCTCGAGCGCATCATCGCTTCTTCCGATCCGCGTCGAGGTCTCCTGTCCTCGGTTCGCTCGCTCTTCGTCTTTCAAGCTCTTACACGGTGCGCGAGGAGCTGAGAACGTCCGCAGCAGCATGTCAGCTGCTTCGAGACCACGTCGTCCGCGTCAGGCGGCCGCCCAGATCAGCTACGCGGAGGCGGAAGGCGCGAGTGACTCGGAGGAGGAGAACGAACCCAAGCCGCCCCCGAAGAAGCGCGCGCGCGCTCCCAAGGCGACCAAGAAGGACAAGAAGACAAAGTCGGAAGAGTCCGAACGCGAGGGTGAGCTCGCATGCCCGCCCGAGGCCGTGCAGAGAAATTTGATGTCCGACCCGCCCTTGCAGAGGAACCTGCCGAGGTCGTCCCGCCCGACGCCTACCTCTGGGATCGCGTACACGAGCCAGTCCTGGGAGTCAGTCAACAAGGTACAGTGGTGGCCAACGTCAAGCGCGTCGACTGGACTACGCTGCTGCCCGTCGAGGTCTTGCTCGAGGTGCGTAAACGGACTCAAAATTCGGCATCCTTTCCTCCACTCTCTGAACTACCGCGTGACCAGATCTGCTCGCACCTGCTACCGAGTTCACTGTGGCAGCTCGCCTTTGTCAACAAGAGGATGTATGCTGCACTGACGTCGGACAGCGGGGCGGCGATGTGGCGTCATCAGCTCGAGTCGCCAGCCAACGACCCTTACCACGGCCGCTCTTCGAACTTCTTCCTCAACATCTTTCTGGGATTCCAGCAGGGGAGATCTGATGAGGACACAGATGACGAGGACGCGGATACTCCGTCTGGACGCAAGAAAGCGCGCGAAAAACGCCAGCTTCCTCTCGAAGATGGGAAACCGATCAAGCCGCTCAAGGTTTCCGCGCTCTACTTTGCAGAGACCTGCCAGGTTCGCTCACGCCGCGCTCGAATACACCGAAGGAGTACGACACTGAATCTACACATCTTGTTAGATCTGCGGCAAGCATACCGATTACCCGAATTCCGACTTGTTGGCGCTTGTCTGCTCCGTTTGCCTCGCCCGAGAAGCTGTGCCCGTCGACGAGGTCGCCAGCAATCAAGACCTCGACGACCTGCACCCGTTGACCATCGAACTCGTCAGGACAACGAAACGTGAGTCGTTGAAGGGGTTCCGCCGCTTCCTCGTGTGATTGACATCTTTCGCGTGCAGACGTACCCGCAGGTTTCAACCCTCGGCAGCGGAAACCGCCCTATGCGCTCATGACCGACCTTCAACTCGTCTCGGAACGTCTCGAAGAGCTTCAGATGGAGGATACCGCGAGCGGGGCTCGACCCGGGCACCGGCGTAATCGTCGTGGACGCATGAGCGCAAGGACTGCGGAGGTTACGGGAGAGGAGGCGGCCGAGAATGAAGACGCCTACAGCCATCTCACCCCGCGAGTCCGCCAGTTTGTGCGCGAACGTATCGCCCGCAAGGCGGAACGCGAACAGGTGTGTTACCCGAATGTCTCGCCGGAGCTACTGAAGTTGACTCTTAACTGCCTTGTGGCTAGATCACGGCGTGGCTGAAGCGCTACGGGCACACGATACGAGGCGGCCACAAGGAATCGGACGCGGGATACCACTTCGACTCCAACCTGCGCAAGGAGAGGTTTGATCGGTACCTTACATCAGCTCTCATCCTTGAGACCTAGGCGGCGAACTCACTCCGACTCCACTTTCAGCATCAATGCCTTGATCGCCAAGGAGGGATTGTTTTCGAAATTTTTCGAACCCGAGTGAGTTTGAGCTCTATCGTCTTACTGTGTGAGTTGGCCTCATTGACAGATCCCGGGACGATACGCAGACTTCAAGTCTGGCATTTTCGTCGCCATCCGCTGGTGGACGTCGCCGAGCCGTTGACCGATGAAGGTACGACGACTCCTTCTGCTTCCGAGATTGCTGCTCACAGCGTGTGCTGAGCAGCTTACCGATCCCGAGCAGTCTGGACGGACACTCGTCCGCACCTGTACAAAGCGCTCGGACGCTGTGTCGCGCACAACATCTTGAAGCATCACGGAGCGCGAAACGTCACGTCGACGACGTTCGATTGGAACGCGATCACGCCTACGCTTCTCCAGCAACCCGCTGAGCTTTCGGACGCCGGTACGCTGCACCGGACTCGTATCTGCGCATTCTTCGATGCAATTTCTTACCCCCTCTGCGTCACTACACACAGTCTGGGAGTATGTGCGCCCGCAGATCCCGCAGCTCATCGAGGAAGAGAAGAAGAGCGCGCACGAGCACACCATCGCGCAGGCCCGTTCCGACGCGCGTCGCAATCGCACGGAAAAGATCGACGCGAAAAAGAACTTCTTGCGGACCCGGCTGGCCAAGATTCGGGACAGCTTCACGGACGCCAAAGTCCAGGATTATCTCCCCAGTCTCGCCGACTTTTGCCGTCTTCCGATTGTGCGCGAGTTTTGGGACGATCCCGAGTTTGCTGCCTCGCCGAGTCGGAAGAAGGAGGACATCGACAAGTGGCGCGAACGCTTCGAGGAGATTCTCGAGGTGGTGGGGGAGTACAAGATCGACGTGCGCTTGGCCGCTCTCAAAACGATCCTTGCAGCGACGACGGACCGCAGCGAAGCAGAGATTGAAGCCCTCGACGTCGACGTGCTTGCGGATCCAACTTACGGCGACGAGTTCTTCCTCCGCCCTTCGTCCTGGGTGCTCTGCTCGATCTGCAGTCACTTCGGACCACTCGCCGAGGTCCTGCGCCACCGTCGAGCCGAACATGCCGAGGACGACCTCGCTGCGCCGGCCGGACTCAAGATTCGGAAGATCGCAGGAGGGGAGAAGAAGGCGGCGGATCGGAAGAGGAAGGAGGAGGAGGAGGAGGAAAAGGTCGCGCCGGTCGGACGACGGCGGAAAGCGATCATCGAGGCCTCGTCAGCGGAGGAGGACGACGACGACGAAGATAGGAAAGTCGCGAAGGAGGCGACATCCTCCACATCCTCCAGCGCCGCCGTCAAGGAGGAGACGAAGCCGGTCGTCGAGCTCTCGCTCGAAGTCGCTTGCGCAATGATCTCGGTCTGCGAGATTGGTGGAATCGACGCCGACGACTCGACCCTCACCACGAAGGACTTTGACGAGCAGTTCGAGGAGACGAGGTTCGTTTGGAAGAATGGCAAAGACGGTCGCACGGCGCGCCGCACCTGGGTCGAGCTGGTGCGTCGGAGTGGGCTTCTCCTTCTGCCCTCGTTTCTCCTATCCAACCCGCCATGAAGCTGACTCTAGCCTCTCCTGTCGATACCTGTGCAGATCCAGTCTGTTTGTTGGACCGCCCGCCGCGCCCACAAGGAGAACACGGTCCTGCCCGTGCCCGAGATCGCGAGGGCGAACCTGACCAGCCGTCAACGCCGGCGGCTCGAGGAGTTGAGGAGACTCAGGGAGTTCGAGGAGACGTTTGACGAGCTCGCTCGCGACGGGACTTTGTCCGCTTGGCTAGAGGAAGGCCCGGACGAGATCAGCGAAGAGGAGGGTTCGGAGTAGGGAGCTTGGCTTGTTCGTACGGCGCTTGCTCATAGCGCACGCTTGTTTTCCACGCTTGTGCAATGCTTGTCTCATGCACGTCGAGTGGCTCATGCGCCGCGTGGCAGCCTGTTGAGCAGGCGTAGTCGTTGCCGGATTTGCCGTCGGCACCATCCAAAATGGATTATGATGCGCCGCTATACGTCACGAACCGAGTTTGCTACATCCTCTGGCCCTCCCTATGAGTACAACACTTCTATCTCGCGCCGTGGCCTCTGGGGGACTGAAGAGCGATGACTTGCCACCGCAACCTGATGAAGATTCTTTCGCCGAGCTCTGCCAATACTTTCCCGAGCTCCGGAAGACGATTCCGGCTCGTTCGGTCCCTCTGTGTATGCATTCGATCGAGCTCTGTGCCCGTTAAAGTCTCATCGGAGTGAGATCTGTCGACATCGGTTGTCGAGAGGAGCAAGATGCGGATGTATGCGACAGTTCAGCGACCTTTGCTCGCCTCCTAAAGACCATTTGAGGAGGAAAGCTTGCACATTTCGATCTACTGAATCGATCTACGGAGCTTATAGTCCTCTAGAGGGCGTGTGTAGAGGTGTGAACGAGGGTTGGGAAGGTTGGCCGACGCGCGCAGGGCGAGCACACTTTTTTTCTGCGGTTCTCCCTTTCGCTCTCTACACTCGCCTCTCTTTTGCAAACGCACTAGAGGAATCACCTGCCCATCATGCTTCCTCTTGACATGGCAAGTCGAGCTACGCGTCCCTGCTCTCGCCGTCGTCGCCGAGCCGAGCTGACCTCATTATCTCATCGCTTCCCACTCTCCGTCTCGACTCTGATCTCGCCGTGCACTGTACGCTTCGAGCTCGGCAGGTCACCTCCCAGCTCGAATGGCTCCAGAACTTGCAGATCCCGCCCAAGGCGCCAGAGGGCCTCCAGCAGAGTTCGCTCCGCAAGGTCAGTGGGGCTCGGTTCTCACGGACGAACGTGGCTCTCGATAACCGCCCAGCGCTGACCATGCTCTCTGGTTGCTCCCATCCGACAGGTTAGTCACTCTTTGAGGTTCCCGAGTCATCGGCGTTGCAAGCGACGAGCTGCTATACGCACAGAACGAGCTCGTGAACGCGACGACAGCGATCACGCTTGTGCACGCTCCGCCTCGCCTGCAAAATGCATGCTGACCCTCTGCTTCTACATTTTAGACCTCGATCATTGCTACCATCGGTGAGCCGCAAGTTCTCTGACGTCCAAACGAATTTCAACTGACTCCCGCTTCCTCCGCTTGCCCGCACAAACAGGTCCCAAGACCAACTCGGTCGAGATGCTTTCCAAGCTCCGTGCCGCCGGTGTCAACGTCGGTACGTAGAAATATGTTTTCCGAGCTGGCGCGCCGCGCTGAACATCGCACAGGCTGACCTAGGCGATTCGCCCTGCAGTTCGCATGAACTTCTCGCACGGCTCATATGAGTACCACCAGTCGGTCATTGACAACACTCGCAAGGCCGTTGCTCGTGAGTGACATGCCTTCGCCAAGTGTCCCGAGGCCGTGGAAGCAGAAAATGACCTTTTTCCGGTTTCGCAGAGGGAGGCGGACGCCCGGTCGCTATCGCTCTCGACACCGTTCGTTCCCTCGTTCCGCCAACTTAGTTCGTTGAGCGAAAAAGAACTGACTGGTGCCTTTTGAACTCGAGCAGAAGGGCCCCGAGATCCGCACCGGCAACATGGTCAACGACCAGGACGTGCGTGATCCGGCCTCTCTTTCGCCTTTCTCATCCACGGACGCAATCCTAATCCCATTGCGTGTGCCCGAAACAGATCAAGATCAACGCTGGTCACCGCATGAAGTTCACCACCAACCCCGAGTACGCCACCAAGTGCGACGACAAGATCATGTACCTCGACTACCAGAACATCACCAAGGTTCTCGAGCCGGGCAAGCCCATCTACATCGACGACGGCATCCTCTCGTTCAACGTCATCTCGATCGGCCAGGACGAGCTCGAGGTCGAGGCCGTCAACAACGGTACCCTCTCGTCGAAGAAGGGTGTCAACCTTCCCGGAACCGACGTCGACCTGCCCGCCATCTCGCAGAAGGACAAGGACGACCTCACGTTCGGTGTCAAGAACGGTGTCGACATGGTCTTTGCTTCTTTTATCCGCCGCGGCCAGGACGTGACCGACATCCGCGCCCACCTCGGCCAGGACGGCAAGAACATCAAGATCATTGTCAAGATTGAGAACTTGCAGGGTGTCGCCAACTTTGACGAGATCCTCCGCGAGTGCGACGGTGTCATGGTCGCCCGTGGTGACCTCGGTATCGAGATCCCGGCGTCGCAGGTCTTTATGGCCCAGAAGATGATGATCGCCAAGTGCAACCTCGCCGGCAAGCCCGTCATCTGTGCCACCCAGATGCTCGAGTCGATGACTGTGAGTCATACGTTTCGTGGGGTCAAAGTGAAGTGGAAGGTGCTGAACGCTCTTATGCATGCAGTACAACCCGCGCCCGACCCGTGCCGAGGTTTCCGACGTTGCGAACGCCGTCCTCGACGGTGCCGACTGCGTCATGCTCTCCGGCGAGACCGCCAAGGGTACCTACCCGATCCAGGCCGTCCAGATGATGGCCGAGACCTGCCTCCTCGCCGAGGCTTCAACCTCTTACCCGGCCCTGTTCAACGAGCTCCGCGCGATGGCGCAGCGCCCGACGCCGACTTCCGAGACGGTCGCGATGGCGGCTGTCGCTGCTGCGCTCGAGCAGAACGCCGGCGCCATCATTGTCATGTCGACTTCGGGCAACACGGCCCGCCTCGTCTCCAAGTACAAGCCGCCTTGCCCGATCATCATGGTTACTCGTAACGAGCAGACTTCGCGCCAGGTTCACCTCCACCGTGGTGTCTACCCCATGCTCTACCAGGAGCCGGTACGTCCCTCCTCTCTCTCTCATTTTTTTCGGGTTGAAAGCGTTTCCCGAAAAATGACACGTTCCTCTCCCTCACGCAGCGACCGCAATCGAACGAGGGCTGGCAGACCGACGTCGACAACCGTATTCGGTTCTCGATGAAGGAGGCGCTCGAGCTCGGCATCATCCGCAAGGGCGACACCATCATTGCCCTCCAGGGCTGGAAGTCGGGCGGCGGCAGCACCAATGCCATGCGCATCCTCGGCGTTCCCCTCGAGGACTCGGAGCTCGAGCTCCGTGGCGCCATCTAAGCGTCGTTTTCCGGATTTCGTTTTCTTCTTGCTTTCCGTTTGTCAGTGGTTCCACCCCCTTGTCGTCGATAATCTTCCTCACTTCCTCCCTTTCCTTTCCTTACGTCACATCGTCAAACCGTCGCAACCAAAGGATACACACATACACACACATGCTGCCCTGGGGGGGGGGGGCGCGCCCGGCCCCCCCCCCGCCCATACAAACTTCGCTCGCGTTCAAGGAGGTACCGGCGCGGTTGAGGACAGCGTGTATTGGGACGAGCAGCGCAAACGACACGTACTTGCCCCCTCCGATCGCGTACAGCGCCCTCGAGCGGGCGAGCGAAGAGAAGGCTCAAACAGCAGAGAAGCGCATGGGTTCGCGTCGGTGTGTACGGGGCGGCGGCTGACTCGCGGATTACTGCCTACAGACAGCTACTTTCCGCCGCCTCCCTCCTCAGTCCTGCGCGACAACGAGGCGAGCGGACGCGGACGCCACCCCGACACGATCGGTGCCCGGTGAGGCTTCGAGGATTTCTTTGGCGACGACGCGACGATCGCTCGTACCTACTGCTGCGCTTGAGCTGACCAGGCTCCGCACCCGCAGCGCGAACGACACCGGCGAAGTCGGCTCGAAGCAAGCCGCCCCGGGCGTCTACTTTGCGCCCTCGGGTCCCGAAACCGTCCAGCGCAAACGCTCCGACAGCGAGATCGAAGGCTGGCGCCCGCCTGCGCCGCGCCGTACCCCTTCGCAGCGAGTCCGGCGTAACCCTTCCGCTGGCGATGCAGCCGGCTTCATGCCGTCGCCTGTTCCGATCAACGGCACGAACGGTGCTGCCACCAGCAACGGTAACGGGACCGTCACGGTCGGAGACCGCACCGTCGATGCGGGGGAGCGCAAGGGCGTCTCGCTCGAGGACAAACCGCTCACTCGCCAGGCCAGTACGGGCTTGAAGCGGACCGCGTCGCAGTGGAAGCGCGCCGCTCAAAAGGCGTTCGAACCGATGCCCAAGGCAGAGGGCGACAAGCGAGTCATGGTCCTCGCGGCCGACGGAGGGGAAGAGATCGAGCTCCTGACGATCTACGACATCCTCGTCCGCGCGAGTCTCGCACCCGTCATCGTCTCGGTCTCGCCGCAATTCTCGCCCTCGCATTCGCTCCCGCACATCACGCTCTCGCGCGGCGCACGCATCCTCGCTGACGCGCAGTTCGAAACCATGAAGCAAGAGTACAAAGACCATTACTTTGACGCCGTCGTCGTTCCGGGAGGCGCGAAAGGCGCCGAACGCCTCAGCAAGGACCCGGGCGTTCAGGCCCTCCTGTGGCAGTACTACGAGCAGCAAAAGCTCGTCGGTTGCATCTGTGCAGGTGAGGTGGACCCTGACCAGGGCGAAAGACGAGGGCATTGCTGACCTCCCTTCGCTGGCCTGCAGGCTCGCTCGCCGCGAAAGCTGCCGGGATCGGTCTCGGCGGCCGCATCACCTCGCATCCTTCCGTCCGCGCCGACCTCGAGAAGCACTACGAGTACAGCGAGGACCGCGTCGTCGTCGCCGGGAACCTCGTCACGTCCCGTGGACCGGGCACCGCGATCGAGTGGGCGCTCCAGATTGTCGAGATCTTGGCCGGGAAGGAGAAGCGCGAGGAAGTCGCAGGCCCGATGATGCTCTAGGGGACGTCTTTGGTGCCTTTCCGTATGCCCTCCATTTCCTTTTGGTCACAGACACTCCTTATACACACATCGCGAATAGCCCTCTCTGTAATCTTGATGACAAGTAGACACTCTTTGCGAGCCCTGGCCTGGCCTGCGCTCACAGTGGAGAAAAATGCGATGCATGCACAGAAAGAGACCGAAGCGAAGAACCACCCCACCCTTTGTACAACAAGCTGTCAAGCGACCCCGTCCCCCTCAGCCATGCGCGCGTTGACCCCTCACTCGAGCTTGACGATCAAGTCGAGGCTGAACGGCAACGACGAGTCGGTCACGGTGACGACGTCGCCCGACTCGAGCAGCTCGCTGAGCGACCTTTCGAGGTTCGGACGGGTCGCGACTTCGAGTTGGGGCGGCGCTTGCATGTACAGCGATTTCGTCGCGAGGCGGAGCGACGGCCGGCGGATTTGCCTGTGCGCGGACGGCACGACATCTGTATCAGTCGTTGTTCTTCCCAATTCTTTTCTGCAGCTGACTCGGGAAGGAAACAGATGTTGCGAGGCAAAGGTGCAGGCACGCACAAGTCTTGCCGCTCGAGGAGCATGTCGATCAGGTCCTGCAACGAGCTGTTCGGATCCCGCGCGACGGTGATCTTTTCGCCGCCGCAGACGGGACACTCGGGCTTTTTCTGGTGTTGGAACGTGTAGGTGTAGATCGACTCGTTGCCGGTGTACATCCTGCGAGCGCAGGCGAGCGGTTCCTGTCAGCAAGTGTGCCCACCAACGAAACAGACCTCGGAGACCGAGGACGGCGATTACTCACATATAGTTGTCGAGGTACGGATTGGTACTCGTCGCGATTTTAAAGGCCTCGTTACAACAAGCAGCTGCGATTGTTCGAGGGAGAAGTCAGGCTCCAACATCCACCTTTGACCGAGCGCACATAAAGGCGGAAAGCTTCCTCACTCACCGGCAATGATGGCATTGGTCGACGCAATGGCGGGAATGATGCGCTTGACGACGCCCTGGGTGAGTTGCCACGTGACGCCGGCAATGTTGTACTTTTCGGCGCGGTGGCGTGCGGTATCGAACAGCCACTGGATGTGCTCCGGGTCGTCGTTGTCGAGTTTCTTGTCTGAGAGCGGTGGATCGCCGAGGACCAGTCAGCGAGGCTGTTGGCGAGGAGAGACAACAGCGTTCAAAGCTGGTATCGTTGGCGGAGAGCCCAGAAACTCGCCTTTGAATACGCGCGGCCACTCGAGGATGCTCGCCCACTCGATGCAGTGTTCGGGCAGTCGAGGCGTGTTGGCGATGGTGCAGATCGGGAAGGCGGTCGGAGGGGTGAGCATGTCGAGCGAGCACTCGTAGCACGACGTGATGGTCGGGAGGATCACGCGGGCTTGACCCTTGAAGCCTGGGAGTCGGTCCCAGCCCTACGAGTCAGTTACCGCCGGAGAAGGAGAATCACAGCGGTATCAAGAATAGGGGCCGAGAAAGACCAACGCACCCTCGGTACCTCCGTCGATCAAGGGTTTCAGGCTCTCTGGCACTTCGGGGTCGACGAGGTTGACCAACGTCGCGCTCATCCACCTGCGCGCGTCGACCGAGTCGAGTCCGCAGATAACGAGGTTGAACTGCATGTAGTAGTCGTCGTCCTTGTCTTGGATCTTGCCGTGGAAGCTGCAGGAGGTGCGCTGGAGCGAGTGAGTGAGGTGCGGAAGAACTGGAAAGGCGGACAAGCTGGGTCGGGAGGTCGCCTCGCTTTCCGCCAGTGCCGAGAACATGTCGACTCACGGAGTGACTTTGCAGCCCTGGACGCGCTTCATGACAAACTCGGCGGCGCAGAGCGCTTTCGACTTGCCGACGTCGCTCGGACTGTGCGAAGGATCCGCGGTGGCATACGCATGTCAGCCTCGTTTCCTCGCAGAAGGTACTCGCAGGCATGGTCCGAGCGGGTGTTGCGCACCGGAAGAGGAACTGCCTGTTCAGATTGGAGATGTCGATCGTGTCCATGTCGATGACATGAATGTCGGCGAACCCAAGGAGGGCGAGGTTGGCGAGGATCTCGCAGCCGAGTCCGCCGGCGCCTGGGAGCGGGCTTACGAAGGTCAGCATGGTTATGCCCGTGTTCAAAGACTCGCCTCGGTGCTCACCGATGACGAGGACTTTGCACTGTTGGCGGAGGAAGCGTTGCGTCTCCTCGCCGCCTTGGAATGAGACCTGGTCGGCCCACGGACCGCTGCGGGTCAGGACGCGGTCGACGTGGTCGTATCTCGCGACCATCTCGTCGCTCTCCTTAGCTCGACGTGAGTACAAGTCGATGAGAGAGAGCGAAAGACGCCGTCGCTCCACTTCGGCTCTTTCGACTCGAGTGCGACACGCCGCCTCGGGGCACAGCGCCGCAGAGGGCCAGACAGCCAGGTTGCAGGCTAGACTATCAGGAGGACCTGCCCGCTCGTTCGCCCTCTCCGCCGACGCCGTCAACGCCGCTCTCTCTCGCCTCTCGACGCTCAAAGTTGACATCTCGGAACGGACGCGCTCTCACACAACCTCACACGGCTCGAGGGAACGCTCGCCGAGCAATGTACGGCTCGTCCGACGATGAGATCGAGATCCTCGCCGCGCCAGACCACCGCGCGCGGCCATCCGCTGCTCCCCCCTCGAGCGACGCGTTCGACAACTCGCCCAACTGGAAGTCGTTCGGACGCACGAATGGCGACACGGACGGCCACATGACGGCTTCTCAGCAATTGCTACTGCTTAGTGATGACAGTGCCGACGAAGGGGACGACTTGTTGCCGCCGCCCTTTCGAGCCAGTTCTCAGCAACGTCCGAGGGATGTCCGGTCCACTTCGACGACGACAAGGCGAGCTCCTTTTCTTGTCCTTATCCTCACCGGTGCTGACCTCCGACTCCGACACGCCGCAGACCTCGACAGCCAAGCGTCCACCTCTCGACTTCAGAAGACGCCCTCGTCGCTCCGGACGACATCTGGTCCGGCCTGCCTCCCATCGCCGGTCCCTCCAAGTCGCACACAAACGGTAGTCTACCGCTCGCGAGATCCGTCAGCCTGACAGGCGCAGCGAACGCGTCGAAATCGGCAAGTTTGGCCGATTGTCGAGTTGCCTCGTCCCCATCCCGAGACTGACCAACCTGGTGCACAGACCTACGAGTCCCCGCAGCTACAACGAGCACATACGCTCGCTTTGATGCACGAGCTCGACAGTCTCGATCCGTCCTCGTCCTCACCTTTCGGTGCTCTCTCCTCCTCGAGGCAACCTCATCAGCACCACCCGGCGTCGTCGTCTTCCCCCGCACTCCGGAACATGCCACACCTTAGTGACGACCCCTTCGCCGACTTGAGGACTCCCAAAGCGGTCCCACCTTCGCGGCCTGCTGCGAAAGCGCGAGAACCGGCGGCGGCGGCTCCTCCTCCTCCTGCCAAGGCAGTCGTCGACAAGCGGTACGACGACCCCTGGGCGGACATCCTCGACGATCCTGCTGGTGCTGCGGCCAAAAAGGCGAAGTCGACCAAGGCGGGTAAAGGGAAGGGTAAGGAGAAGGAGGTGGATGTTGGCGGCGGCGGCGGCGAGGGGAGGAAGAGGTCGCTCAGCACGGCGGCTTACGAAGAAGAAGACGAAGGCTTGACGGCGAAAGCGAAGCGAGGCAAGGTCAGACCCATGGCTTTACGTCACCTTCTTGCGTCCGAGCTGACCACGGGCATGCGGATTCTGAAGGGCTCGACGACGAGGGAAGGGAGCGCCGGCGCCGGCGGGTTGTCGAAAACGGCGCTGAAACGGCTCGAGACGGCCGACCGGGTCAAGCTCCGCGAAGCCAACACGCTCCGAGCCGGCGACAAGAAGGTCTCGACGGCCGAACTGACGATGCATATCAGCGGGACAGCGTTCCATCCCCCGGAGACGGCGGAGGACGCAGATGCTGCTGATGATGCGGGGGGCGGCAAGAAGCGTGGAAAGCGGACCGCCGCGACGAAACCGTCCCCCTGGCTCGAGATCAGTCGCGAACTCCAGACGCGCCTCAAAGTCTACGACTGCGACGTCGAATGTTCCCCAGCGCCGTCGGCGCTAGATTGCGAGGGCGCCGTGAGGTGGACTCGCGTGTGCGATCGGATGTGGAGCGAGGAACGCAAGATGTATATCCCCTTGGTCGGGGACGAACGGATCGTGGTCGAAGAAGACTCGCGGCTCATCTTTCTGTGAGTCGCTCTCACTTACTTCGGGCTACGGGGCCGCGCGTTTCTGACTTTGCGCAAAACGAAAACACCCGCGCAGCTCGGCTCTCGACCTCTCGCAGCACGTTGCCGACTCGACCCTCTCGAATTACGTTACCACGCTCCAATCGCGCTCCCTCCCCCCGCACGTCAATTTGTTCATCATGCTGTACGGTCTCGGTACCTTCGCGCGTGATCTCGAACGGGCGCGGCAAGAAGCGTACCGGAATTCGATCCGTGCGGCGGGAGTAGATGACCAGGCGGCGACGAAGGCGGTGAAGAAGTTGCCGGGGATAGGGGAGAGGCAGCCGAGCAAGGATGACCTCGAGTTGGCGTTGATCAGGTGCGCCTTTCCCTCGCAAGCCAGTCATCTCGTCAGGGCGTGCGACAAGTACACCGGAAACGATGCTGACTGTAGCTGGTGGTTTTGTTTGCGCACAGATTACAGATGCAGACTCGCTGCATGCTCGTGAGCGTCGACAAGGTCTCGGAGGCGGTCGACTGGCTCGAGCAAATCACGTTCGACGTCGGTCAGAAACCTTATCAGTGAGCCCCTCCTTCACTCACTCTCTCATCAGCAAAGAATCTCCCCGTATTGACGGCTGCTGCCTGTCGCGCGCCAGACGCCTCAAGCACTCACACATCGCCATGCTCGGCACGTCCGAAGACAAGGTCGTCTCGGGCAAAGACCTCCAAGACACGTACATCAAGATGCTCGCGTCGTTGCCGCGCGTGACGGAAGCGATCGCGAAGGGTATTGTGGCCGAGTACCCGACCGTGAGGAGCTTGTATGAGAGGTACGAGCGGTGCCGCGATGAGCGGGAACGGAAGGAGATGCTGGTCGGGATTGGGGTGCGTCCAAGTTGCTCGCACACTTTATGCGCCCGCCTTTTGAGCTGTCCCCCCCCCCCACGGCCGAGGGTACAGAGCATCGCGCTGATCGTTGTGAGTGGACACGCGCATAGAAAGGACACAATCTGAACGGGACGTCGACGCACCGCGCGATCGGCAAGGCCATGTCGGCCTACATCTACCGCGTCCTCTGGAGCCGTAAGTACCATCCCGCCCTCTCGCACCTCTTGACGCATCATTGTGGCTGATTCATGCATGCACACTCGCCGAGCAGGCGATCCGAACATGTACCTCTGAGTCGGTCGTCTCCGTCTGCAATGCTTTTCATTTTGTCGCCCTTTCGTCTTCAAAACTGGAGAGCCTGTTGTATGCGGTGGTGCGAAATATTACATGAAAGGGTACACGCGCATGTCCTTACGTCCAAGACGAAGTCATCCACTCATGTCGAGGCCGACTCGGTCGCCGCCTTGCCACTCTCCTCCTCGGCCGCCTTGGAGCCCTCCTCGACGCCGTGATGCAGGTGACTCTCGAGGTCTTCGCCGCGGTCGGCCAACCGCTCGAGGGCGAGGTAGCCGCGGTGCTTCTCGTTCGAGTAGTAGAGCAAGTCGCGGCGCGAGATGGGGTTGGCCTTGCCCGGGAGGTCGAGGCCCTTTGCGAAGAAGGATTCGGGGCGGGTCAGGGCGCGCTGAATCGTGGGTGAGTGGGTGGATCGCGAGGGGTTGTCCACGAGTTTGACGTCAGTACGAGCGCGGGCGGTTATCAGGTGGACAAAGGATTTCCGGAAAGGCGCGCTTCTCTTCGAGAAGGGTCTTGGCAAGGAGGGAAGAGGAGGCGGAGGGGATTGGGCGCCGGCCAGGCTTACCAGGGTGAGGCGGTTCTCGTACCGTGCGACGAGGGTGCCGCCGAGGGCTTCGATCGCGGCGATGGCGGATTGGGAAGCCTTCGAGACGGTGATGTGGACGTTCGGAGTGCGGAAGTATTCGACGCCCTGTACGGTTCGACATGATATCTTGCAAGTCAGCCGTCACTATCACTCAAAAGGTAGCAGCGAGTTACCGCCGACGGGCAGCCACTTGAGCAAGACGGGAGAAACGCACGTCTCCGAGAAGTTTGACGCCGTCGTGGATCCCGTGGATACACCGCGTTTCGAACAGTTCGCGCATCGTGATCGGCCGTGAAGGGTCGATCAAGCCGCGGTCGATCCAGTGCTGCAACCGTTCGAGGTTGAGCGGGACGAGGTTCTGCTTGGATCTGCACGTCCAGCCGGGGGGTTGTCTCTCAGCAAAAAGAAGGAGGGGTGGAGAGGGGGAGCAGGAGCTGAGCTTACGGGTTGGTGAAGCCTCGCTTTGGGTAGCGCATGGTCAAGGGGGTCTGGCCTCCTTCAAAGTGGGCTTTCGGTTTGCCATTGCCTGCGCGGGCTTTCTGACCCTTCTGACCGCGGGTGGCCCTGCCTCCCTTGCCGGATCCGATACCTCGTCCGATACGTTTGCGCTGCGTTCAGAGTGCGCTTGGACTCGTCAGTGCCAACGCCAGTCAGAGGGACACATAGGCGGACTGACTTTTTGGGCTGAACCTGGATGGGGAGACAAGTTACCGAGGTGGCTCGCTTCTGTCGCGTAGGCGCGGACGGCCAGGGCTTGAGCTCTCGAGTGAGCCTGGAGTGAACCCCGGCTACGCTGCTGCTGCTGAGCGAGTTGACGAGCGTGACCCGACGACGAGGTGAGCGCAGCGGTCGAGAGCGAACGGGCAGCGAGTGCGGGCGGTTGCGGTCCGAGGCAAAGTCGACCGAGCATTCGAGTGAGCGCCATCTTGCAGGTCTTTGGCCCTAGTCCCGAGGCTAGACGCGGGGTGGACGAGTCCAACTCGGATGCTTCCGCAACTCGCCCGAGAAGTCAAGTCTCGTCTCGTCTCGCCCTCTTCACTGCTCTCGCTTGCTCAGGCTGGTCGAGTCGCCTGCTGTTGCTGCAAAGATGGGCGCCCAGGGATCCAAGCCGGACCACGAAGCGTCGCCGACCGGAGACGACCACACCTTCTTTGCCAACCGCGAATCGCCCGTCAACGCGAGTACAGTACACTGCTCACTTACCCATGCAGCAGACCGGAGACTGACTGCAGTCCATTGACACGCGCAGTTCTCCGAGTCCCTGATCAACCACCTGTCGTCCCAGTCGCTGCCGTCGTCGTCCGTACCCGCGTCACGCCAGCAGGCCCTCGACGCCCACATCCAGCAACGCATCGCAGCCGAACTGCAGCAACTCCGTCAACAAGAAAACCAAGTCCGTCAAGAGATCGAGCGCGCTCTCGAACGCGAGAACCTCGACCGCGAACGGGGCGCCTCGGCTACCGCGGGTGGTGAAGAGGGCAAAACCGCCGCCCTGAGTCACTCGGCGAGCTTGCTCAAGGACCTCGAACAGCTCGAGAAGCGCGCATCCGGGCTCAAGAAGGAACGCGCAGAGACTGCAGAGTGGAAGGCCGTCGACGTCGGAAAGGAAGCCCTCGAACGCTGCTTCCGGTGCGCGCCCTTTTCCCGGGTTCTCTCGCCCTTCTTTCCCCCATTCAGGACTACAGAGAGACTGACATTGTAAATGTCGCTCTGGCAGGGACAACCGGCAAACTCCGCTCAACTGCCGCGCCGAGGCAGAAAAGTTCAAGGCGGCCGTCGCCGGCGTCGAAAAGGCGAGTCTGCCCTTCGCCTCCTTACCCTCTCATCTCGGCTGACCCCGACTCTGTGTACTTTTTTTCCAAACAGGCCTTCTTCTCGACTCTCGACTAGATGAGCAGGGGCCCACCCCAATAAAAAACACCTCCCAGATGTGACTTTGTAGAGAACAGAGACTTGTGTGTGCATTCGTCCCGGACCCCCATGTTTTCCGCAGTGCCCTAGACCATGCTCACTATCAGAGTGAGAAGAGAGAACCCCTCGCGCATTCTGAGAAAAGTCTCATGAGAGTTTGGCAAACTCGGCGGTCGCTTCGAGCAAGGCCTTTTCGATGCCCGGCTCGTTGGCCGAGTGACCTGCATCGGCGACCATGACCTGCGATTGGGAAACACGTTGTGGGGGCGTCAGTGGTCTTTCTCTCGCCGAGCAAGATTGTCTTTCCAGTCTAGGGCGCGCACGCGCGAACGGAAATGAAAGATGCAGGGAGAGTGAGAAAGAAAAAAAGAAAGACAAACACGCACAAACTTGGCCTCGGGCCACGCGCGGTGCAAGTCCCACGCCGTCTTGGCCGGGCAGACACTGTCCCAGCGACCTTGGATGATGACCGCCGGGATGTGTCGGATCTTGTCAATCTCGGACTTTTCGAGCAGTCGCCCGTCTCGCATAAAGGCGCCGTTGACAAAGTAGTGAGTCTGTTCTCAGGCGCGTGAAGGATCAATTGACGGAGTCGCCACGAAAGGAGAAGAGGGCATCAATTTGCGCGCGCACCTCGATCCGGGCAAACTTGTCGGCAAAGTCGGCGTCCTCGGCGCGGTCGAGGTATTCAGGGTCGACCTGCACGCGCGAAGTTGCCATCTCCCACCTCGACCATGCGCGGCCAGCCTCGGCGCGGACCTTGTCGTCGTCCGAGGTGAGGCGGGTGTAGTACGCCTTCATCATGTCGCCGCGTTCGGCTTCCGGGATCCTGTCGAGATGGGGAGGATCGAACTTGTGTGTCAGGACAGCGTTTAAGGAAGGTGTTGTTGAGGAGTGTGAAGGAAATGTGCACGCACGGCGCGAGGTACTCTTCCCAGAAATCGGGGAAGTAGAAACTGGTTCCCGGACCTTGGTAGAAGAACTCCAGCTCGGAGCGACGGCACTGCAAGGTCGAGATTCAGCGTCATTCTTCGACAGAGGGAGGAAGAACTGAGAAGTGCTCACGGTAAAGATACCTCGGAGCGTGAGAGACTTGACTCGGCTCGGGTGAGTCTGAGCGTATGCGAGCGACAGTGTGCTTCCCCTGTTCTCGGCTTCACCCGGTCAGTCTGGGTCGAAGGATATCAGAGCAGAAGGAAGGGGGACTGACCAGCTCCCGCCAAAGACGTGCCACTTCTCGATCCCACCGATGTGCTTGCGCACTTTTTCCATGTCCTCGACGAGGTCCCACGTCGTGTTCTCTTTCAGTTCGGCGGGCGGCAACGATTCTCCTGATCCACGCTGGTCCACCAGGACGATGCCTGTATGTGCCGGGTAGCGAAAGGAGGAGTCAGCCTTGCGAGCAGCCCCGCGGGAGGACTCGAGCGAAAGAAGAAAGCCTGGAACTGACGGTACACCTCCGGATCGAAGCGCTGCGCGTCCTTGCCGTCACATCCACCTCCCGGACCGCCGTGCACGAACAAAACTGGCTGGCCCTGCAACGCATTGTCGAGGTGAGAGATACGGTCAGTCCTCTCCGAAGGTGGGGGAGCGCAGAACGCCCTCGAAAGGGTCTGCAAAGGCTCGCATTCTGGTTCCCGTACTGCCTGACGTGGATCTTGTGCAGATCCGACACGGCGAGGTGCTCCGACTTGTAGGGCTGTGAGGGCACGAAGTCCGATGCAAGCGGGGGTCAGGTTGACAGTAGCCTCTAGCACAGGTGGCCGCGGAGCACGGTCCGTACCTTGATAGGCGGGAAGAGAGCAACCATCTTGTGTTGCTCAAGCAGCCGTACAAGCAAGATTAGGGTGGAAGGGAGCTGGAAACGCGGCGAGATCGCTCTCGCCCGACTCGACCGAGACGATGAACCGCATGGCGGAGCAGGCAAGCCGTCGACGAAAGGATTTTCACGTCGCTATAGACACTCTTCTAGACATTATCGTGAATGGCAGCGCATAACCGTACCCTAAATCGAAAGTTGGTCCAACTCCGGGTGACGACTAGGTCCGCAGGGCCCAAATCGCCTTGACCTCGCTCGCCGTCAACCGGTTCCCGCTCGCGCTCAATACCTCGTCCGCTTCCTCGATGCTGTCGAGGGTCAAGAGTGTCGCGATCTGCTGCAGGCGAGAGAACGACTCGCGCAGCGAGCCGGAAGCGTATGGCGCTTGCGAAATGAGGTGCGAGAGGATGCTGCGGATGTCCCGGTCGAGGCGGAGGGCGCCGAGCTGTAGAAAGCGCGTGTTAATGTCAGTTATGGTCCAAACAGGCGGGTGTGTGTGTTACTCGCCTCGGAGTACTTCATGCCGCGGATCATGCTCTCCCATGGTCGGACGAGAACGTTGACAGCCGTCGAGAAGAAGTGGTTGTAGTTCGATTCCGTCAGAGAGTCCTGCAGAAAGAAGGCAATTTGTTAGTCCAGTCACGTCACCGCTTTCCGGGGGGGGGGGGGGGGGGGGGGGGGGGGGGGGGGGGGGGGGGGGGGGGGGGGGGGGGGGGGGGGGGGGGGGGCGGGGGCGGCGGATTCTTGGACGTGCCGATCCCGAGATCGCGCACGTCATCGGCGAACTGGTTCCAATCGTGCTC
>JAMALC010000024.1:0-162502 GCA_023628275.1 Rhodotorula sp. M30-05A-2 | reverse complement strand
CGAGATCAAAGCCTGGTTCAGGTCGACTCCGACGTCCATGAGGTAGTAGCCACGGTGGCCGGCGACCTTGGTACCTGTGGGCAGACGTGTGAGCGCGCCATACCCACTCGGGTCAAGAGCGAGAGAGAGCGAACGCACCGCGCTCCATCTCGAGCATGCCGAGTCGGTACATGACCTCGTGGTGAGACAGGATACCCTCCTTCATGGTCAACGCGCCGCCCTTGATGGGAGGGGCGGAGTCGCCGTTCGGGTCCTTGGGGTAGAATGTCCGGATGACTTGGTTGTTGTCCTGCGCGCGGAGGGGCACACCGATCAGCTCTCGCCGTTCGCGCCGCCGGGCTGCACGGCTACGCACCTCGTTGTCGCTAACAGGGACACTCTCGTGAACGATGTTGCCGATCGTGTTGGCCTTTTTGCGCATAACGATTTCCTGCTCCTGCGCCTTGGCCCCGAGAGCGGCAATCTCCTTGTCGAGGTCGGCCTTTTGCGCCTTGAGCTTGTCGGCCTCCTCCATGTTCTTCTCCTGCGCGTGCGAGGGAAGTCAGTCCTGCTGTCCTCGTCCTTGTTGGGTGTGTTCGTCGACGGACCCTCATGCATTTTCCGAGATCCTTCTGGAGGGCGTTGACCTGCTTCCGGAGCTGCTGCGCCTCGAACTGGGCTGCAAGCAGAGTCGTTGGTCAGAGTCTGTAGCACGTCAAGCCCCTCCCAACCGCTAGCGTGTGCTCACTCTTTGTCCACTCCTTGTAGAGCGCAAGCACCTCGTGAGCAAGCTCGTCCGGCGCGAACCGCTTCTTCTGCGAGGCGCAGACGCCCTCAAAGTCGCCGCCCTTGTCGTTCTGGAGCAGCTGGAGATCGATTCCCATCTTGGAGCGGAGTGTGTCGACTTTGTGAAAAAGCGAGAGAGGCGAGGCGGTCGAGTCGAGTGCTGCTGTGACGGCGACAACGGCGATGGGCAGGTGCAAGTGAGCAGGTACGTGCGGTGTCTAGTAGCACTATAAGCTAGTCCAGCCTGCGCTATGCACGTCAAGAGTCGAGTCCGAACGTCGATCAATCTACTTCCAGCTTTTCTTTTTCGCTTTTCGTGGGCACCGATAAACATGCATATTAAGGAGTACTATAGCAGTCAGATCTAAAGTCAAGCTGTGTAAGGTCTACAAAGGATTATATCGAGGTCGTCTAAAGGAGAACTGGAAAAGGGTGCGCAGGCTTGTCTGTTGTTGGCTGCACTTCGCAATGGCGCGCGGCGGTCCCTATGCCACCGGTTTCGAGCCGGAGCCTAGTCGTCGTCGCTCACGGCGTTATCGTCCTCGCCGATGGTCTGCATCGCAATGTGCGCGCGGATCTCGTCGCGCGTCTCGCCCGGCAGAGTCGTCGACTGCGACCGGCTGTTCTTGCGCTGCCGGACTTCGGTGAGCCGCGCCGAGGTGAAGACTTTGGGCCACGAGACGGCGACCGGCGAGCCTTGGAACGTGCTATCGATGCTGTAGGCGGCGTTCGTGTCAGCTCCGGTGACAGCGGTCCGGCCAGGAAGAGGCGATTTGCCGGTCAGCGGAAAGTCGTCGACATACCTCTCCAACGTCTTGCCCAAAACTTCAGGCATGAAGAAGATCGCAAAGATTACACCAAGAGCGGTGAACCCGCCGTACCTGCGTGGCCAGAGTACGTGAGCGGGTGCCGCGAGATAAGCCGTGGGTAGGAAAGGCTTACATGAGGTAAGGGCCAAAGCTTGAAGCCTCGAGGAAAGCCGGGCCCGAAAGTGCCACGGCAAAGTTGGCGAGTTGGTTCAAGCCCTGCGCAACGAACGAGAGTGAGAATCAGTCACGTTGGAATGTTACAATGGCGAGAGGGGAGGAAGGCATCACGGACCTGTCCGGTTGAAGCCGCGGCTGCACGGGTTCGCGTTGGCTGGATCTCGGCCGCGTACCTTTTTTTGGGATCGAATGACAAGTAAGTCACTGCCGTTTACCCGAAACCGAAGACTCGAATGGACATACAGCTTGGTGACCAAACTCCAGCTCAGAACGAAGCTGACGGCGAAAAGCTCGATAAAGACGATGACGACGTATTTACCGACATTGCCTCGAGCTGCACCAGTCGCATAGAGTAGCGCGAGAACCTGTTGAGGGAGGACAACAGGATTCCGGATCAGCGAACGAGGACCGGCTCGATGAGCGGGTTGAAGAGCGTACGAAATGGCAGAATGCGGTCGCCGTACCGCCGACGAGCCAGATCTTGCGTCGCCCGACTCGGTCGATGTAGAAAGTTCCGCAGACTGTGCAAACGAGCAGGACGAGACCGGTGCAGCCGGAAGCGATAAAGGACGAGGTGCTCGGATCCTGAAAACCGTTTGCCGTCGTCAGCTCGTGCGCCCGGCGGAAAGAAGGACAGGTTCTGACGAGTACGTACGAGTCCAGCTTGAGTGAATAGGAGAGGAGCGTAGAAGAGGACCTGCGGTAGGGAATCCATGTCAACACCCTGTTGACACGGTGTCTGGCTAGACAGACAATGCGAAGAGTACAGGCGCGGCGACAGCGCGAAAAAGTAGAGGCAACCCACAAAGTCGATTCCGCTGAGTTGCTGGAAGACGTTCAGAGCAATCCTGCAAAGGTAATAAGCATCAGTCCTCTGTGAGACTTGCGTGCAGCAGCGCTCGAAAAGGTGCACTAGGCGAGGTTGCATAAGATTTGGCTCACCCGAGGATGGTCCGACCGCGGACGCCCGGTCTCCAGATATCGCGCAAAGCCTCGAGCTGCGACATGTTCTTGTTCGCGACTGCGGGCGTCGCGAGCAACTCGCGCCGTTCGTCGGCGTTGTGGGCGTTCTCGGGGCCGACGAGCCGGTCGAGGACGTGCAACGCTTCCTCGCGCCGGCCCTTGGATAACAGCCACCGTGCCGAGTACGGCAGGAACGGTGCGCCGCAGGCGACGACGATCGAAGTGATGGTCTGGATGATGAACGGGAGGCGCCACCCCATCGAGTTGGGGATGTTGACGGTTCCGTAGCACACAAAGAACGCCGTCGCGATGGCACCGGTGCAGAATATCTGTTGGAGCAGAATCATCTGCGACCGGAGGTGTCTCGGCGAGATCTCGGTCAAGTACACTCCACTGAGCAAAGACGCCGAGTTTCAGCGGGTCATCTTCGGCGAAAGAGTTGGAAGAGGCCGAACGCACAGGCATCCGAGGAAGAGGCCCTCGCCTGCGCCCGCAATACAGCGCCCAACGATGAGCATGGCGAGCGACTTCTTTGCGCCTGCGCTCAATGCGGAACCGACGCCAAAGATGGCGGCTCCAAGTCCGATCGTCCGTTTGCGCGAGATCTTGTCGCTAACATTGCCCGCAAGCATGCCAGTCAAGGCCGAAGGTACGAGAATAATCTGTGTCGCGGGCAAGTGACCGTCAGCGAAGTGGTCCGGAGCAGCGAAAGGTCAGGAACCAGAATTCACCGAGACGACGAGACCGCGGACGAGCGACGTGAGCTCGCCGAATTCGTCCTTGAACGTCTGCATCTCTGTAATTGCACCGATGCTGCATTCCAAAGGCAAAGCATTGAGTCCCAGTTGCGCACGGTCACCAGGAAACGACGGCCGGTGAATTTCCCTCACCTGCCCGTATCGAACCTGTATGTATCGCGCACGGGTGGGTCAGCACTAGATTCCTGTCCGCTGCTTGCAACCCGCTCTAGACTACGTACCCGAATAGTCCGGCTGCCAGCGACACGAAGAGAGTCGTCCTGAACACCCGCATGCTGTACTTTGACGGCCGGTGGAGGCCCGCAAGCGAGAGCTTCATGATGTCGGGTAGAGCAAGCCGCTGCCGCAGCTAAGCAAAGTCGAGCGACCAGTGAACAGCTCGAGAGACTTCAGCGTAGCTGGCTACACGCCGGCGAACAGCGAAAGAGTGAGCCGGCCCTTGTTGATGAGGATTTTTGAGCCGAAGCTGCTCGCGTCGGTCGGACCGCGGGCCGACGCTTCGATCGCTCCGACAGCGAGATGCAAATTCTGCGCCGGCTACAGAAGCGAACGGACCAGACAATTTGAGCTACATATGCGTGAAAAGGGGGCTGTGGATAATGACTGTGTTGATCTGCAAACATGTGCGGGTCTTTCCGAGAGACGAAAACGGGAGGAAAGCAGCGGTTCCTTGCAGAGGGAGAACGCTAACTACCGTCGTGGCCGCTGTGCCACCCGTACTGCCCCGATCCGATCCTTCTTCGCTCGCCTGTGATCAAGAAACCAGGGCCATCAGAACTTTGCCCGAGGTCTGCGACCAACATCCGGAAAGAGACGACTCACCTCGCTGCTCGTTCCCGCTCGTGCTCCACGCGATCCAACTCGTCGAGCGTCATCCGCTTCACTTCCGGCCCGTAATTGTGCGCCTCGTTCCATTCCCGCCACGCGCCTTCGAGCGGTTTCGGTCCCCTCCGCGCGCGCAGCGTCTCGTCGGCCGTGAGCAACCCGAGTTCGTAAAAGCTCCGCTTGATCCGGAACAGTTCCTCGTGCACGGCGGTGGCGATCAGGGGCGCGGCGTTCGAGGACAAGGAGAGGTCGCGGGCGAGGGTCGTGGCGAAGAGTTCGGGCGTCAGGGACGACGACAAGTCCCAGTCGAAGCGGTCGGTCAAATGCAGCGTGCCGATCTGGACATCCAGCTGCGAGGGCGAGGATACGCACACGTCAGTGAGGACGTTCCGACACACGGGAGAGTCGCAATCTCACTCACATTGATCACCACGCGCCAGTCCTTCTCGACATGCTCAGCTTCCTCCTCCTCGCTCAACAACGGGAACAGCGCGACCCCGGTCTGGTCGTGCACCTGCTGCGTGATCTGCTGCTCGACGAGCTTGGCGTAGGGTACATGATCAATGTCGAGGTCGTCGCAAAACACGCGGGCAAAGGCTGCGGGCGTGATGAGTTTTTCTGTGCGGGTTGGTCGTCAGTTCCGAGGGAGCCTTGTCTTCGAGTGCCACTCGAACGCACCTTGAACGTTCCACACAAAGGTATCTCGGATCTTGAACGTGTCGACGTCGAGATCAATCGAGACCGGAACGAGCGCGCCCCTCCGCTCTGCGTGCTCTTCCAGCTGATCTTCCGTACTGCGAGGCCGGATCGTTTTCGTGCACGAGAGGTATGTCAATGGACTGCAAACCAGACCTTCCGAAAGAGAGAGACCTCGCTCCTCACAATGCGAGATGTTTGGTCGTCTTGACCGGTTGAACCTGGACGAGGTTGCCCGGCGGCAGCGCGCCGAGGTAGCTCTTGCCGTCGCCCCAGTATTCTGGTTTCGGCGGTGCAGCCGGCGTCGTCGCCGCGACTTTTCCCCGCGCCGATTGCACGGCCGGCGTTGAACTCTGACCACGTCTCGCCCGGCCCCCTTGCTGCATCGCGTTGTTGTTGCCGTGGTGGTCTTCGTCCTCGTCTCCGTCGAGCAAATCGTCGAGGTTCTCGAAATCGGCATAGTTGATCGTAGTCCGTTGCCTTTTCCCCGGCACAACAGGTGTATTGGCTCCTCCCGTTCCGGAAGCTCCTCCCGCACCACCGGCGGGCGTCCCGTTCGAAGTCGCCGCCGCCGTCGCTGCGAACGCGTTCGGCTGCATGAGGGTCGACATGCCCAACCGCATCCGAGCGGGATAGGTGGTAAACATGGCCTGTTTCGCTTCGTTGCCCGGACCGGTGATGCGAGTCATGGGCGGTACGGCACTGAGCGTGACTGCGAGCGGGTGTCGTTGCGGCGGCGGAGGAGGTCCAGTCGGAACAGCGGCAGCGGTCGCGTGTCCACCTGCGGCCGAAGAACGCCCACCGCCCCCTTGCATCATCCGAGTGGAACTGCCGCGGGCGGGCTGGACGGGCGCCGTGTAGGGTTTGACGGGCTTGACGACGCGTCCTGATCGAGTCGCACCCGAGGCCGGAGTGGTCGAACCGGACCCGCTCGCCGCGCCGAGTTGCGATGCCGCGTAGCCCTGTCCGCCGTAGCCTTGCTGAGCCATAGCGAGCCGTGTCCCCTCTTACGTACGACGAGGTTGTTTGGCCGTGTAAGGTTCGCTGGTGGAGTCGCGCGAGATGGGGACAAGTAGTTCCCGGCCAACCTCGCTAGAGACGAGAGCGAGGCGTGCCGCACGGATGCACTGCGAGACTCGGGCTGCTCCGAGAACTTCTAGGCGGCTGTGATGACGGAGAGAGCCGATGCAGCGATCGTCTCCCTCTTTGCATGCACACGCTCGACTTTTGTAACTTTCCTCACTCGAAACAGAGGCCGCCACAGACTATGGATGGTATACAGGATGAATTGTGCGAGTTGCGAACGACATCAGACCCCCCAAGTTGAACGATGCAAACAGCTTTTTCCCCCGGCAGCCTCCGAGCAGTGGATTCCTCTTCCACAGCCTGCCCCCGGCGCCGAGCTTGTCGCAAAGCTGCTCAAGCTCCGAGACGCTGACCACGAGTCTTCTTGCTCTTCTTGACGTCGCCCTTGCGTCCCATGCCGAGGTAGTATTCCTGTGCGCGCGGGACAAAACAGTTGGTCAGGAACTGGGCGCGTTCACACTCCGGGAAACAGTAAACTCGCGCCGACACAGACTCGTCAAGCAGTACCGGACGCGGTTCACTACATGTAAGGGGGAGAGAAGGCGACCAACGTACCCATGCTAGCCGCATCACCTCACCGTCCGCCTCGTACGGCGACGGGATCTCGCTCACGCCCGGTCGCGCCGTCGGATGCCTCAAGTAGACGGCCGAGCAAGTCTGGAAGCTCGGTTCAATGTAAGGGGGGATGAACAAGAACGGGGCGGCGTAATCGGGCAGGTGGAAGGGGAGTGGTCGGGCGCCTGCTGCTGCTGAAGGAGGAGGGGGAGTGGCAGTGCTGGAGGATTCGGATTCGGATGCAGACTCGGCGGTTGCTGCTCCTGCTTCGGAGGTGCTAGACTCCGCTGCTGCTGCATCGGAGGAGGACGCCGAGGCGGATGCGGGAGATTCCCGTGGTCGTTGCAGGGTGACGACGGCCGTCGGGTCAACCGAGATCAAGTCGCCCGGTTGGAGCTTCCGATTCGGGTCGGTCATCTTTTTTTTGGGGTCGATCGTCCAAGGAGAGTGTGCGTGGTGGAGGGTCAGCATGCGGAGGGCGACTTGGAACCGTTACGAGCAAAAGAGAGAGACTGACGGTGCGTCCGTTGAGTTGGACTTTACCGTGGAGGACCATCTGGCGGGCCTTGTAGATCGAGTCGGCAAAGCAGCACCTGAAGACGACCGTGTCGATGCGCTTCTCGACCTCGGCAAACATGAGGGACGCGAGGGGGACGGGCAAGTCGCCCGGGTTGGTGCCGACGATGGGGGGCAACTCGTCGGGCAAGTAGTGGCGCTTGAACTTTGTCTCGATGAGGATGTCGCCGTGGTAGGCTCGGACGAGTTGCTTGGCCTTCCATTTCTGCTGGAAGAGGGTGAAGGACGATTTCGTGAAGCGGGTCTCGTTCGACTGCGGTCCGTACGTGCGCTGGTACAGGTTGTAGAGGTTGGCCGGACTCCAGCTCTGCGGGCGCAACGCTCTCGAGTCAGCTACTATTGCCCAGGCAAGAGTCTGCTAGGCCAGACTGACCATGCGCGGGAGGCACTTGAGGATGCTGGTCGGGTTGGCTGGGACATGACCCATCTCGACTCGAAGCGGCGGTGACTCGGGCGAGGGGCGGGCGATGTAAAGGGAAGGTGCCTTGGAGAGTCTAGTCCGAGGCTTGAACCGCTGCACGCGTGTACTCAAAGCAGAGACAAAGTTCGGCGAACCCGTCGAGCTGCTCGTCTCGCGCTGAAGCCGATTCAGACTCGCCGCTCTCTCGCTCTCGCTCCGACTCAGGCTATACTCACTCGGAGAATCAGAGGCCAGTCTGAAGGAAACCATGGTCGGTGGTCGCATCCGCAAACCGACCGCACGCGTCCTCGACTCGGTCGAGTCGCGCCAGCTCATGTCGTCCCTCTCGCACGAACGACGCCGCGCCCCCGCCAACCACGCCGCCGCCACCAGCGCTGCTGCTACTGCGAGCAGGAGTGCTCCCGTCAAACGCAAGGGCAAGGCGCAGAACGCACGCGGCAAGCAGGCCGTCGCCAAGGAGCAAGGGCTCGCAGCAGACCCGCTCGCACCCACACCAGGTCCAGCAGAACAAGAACAGGAAGACGACGAGGAGGAGCAGGAACAAGATATGACTCTCTGTGAGTGTGCTGCACCGTGCAGACGATCCGGCGCCAATCGAGTGGGGCAGGGGCTGACGAAACTTCTCCGTCGGACAAACAGACTGCGTCTGCCTCGGCTACGACACGGGCGAGCAACCCATGATCCAGTGCGAACACTGCAGCAATTGGTGAGTTCCTCTCCTTCCCGCCCGGTCACGATTGCAGGACCTCCCGTGCATCCAACAACAGTGCTGACTCGGCTCTCGCTTGCCCCCCCCCCCCCCCCCTCGACTGCAGGTTCCACTTTAGCTGCGTCGGCTTGACCGCAGAGACGGCGGCTCAGATCGAAGCCTACTCGTGCGACATGTGCGAGCAAATGGGCATGGGCTCAACTCGGAGTGAGTTCCTTTCCTTTTCCGCCTTCGATCGCTGTTCAGGGTCGTCCCGTGTCTTGTTCGACCACGGCGACGACGACACTGTCTCCTGGCTATCGACTCGCTTGCGGGATGTAGTCGACAGGCCTCGCAACCCGCTCGAGCTCCCGAACGCGACCCATGGCGGAGCAAGAAGAAGGGCACAGGGCGGGAGAAAAAGAACCAAGACGTTTCTATTTCATCTTGCCGTGGCTCGCGGGCGGACGGTTCTGGTTGTCCGAGCGAAAAAGACCCCTTCACGCAAACAAAGAACCACACGTTGCAATCGCACCTCTGTCCCGCTCTCCTCATCCTTCTTCTGAACCTCGTTCGCGAGATCCACCTGAAGGGTAGAGCCGAGTTGCAGGGTGGTCGCCGGCCCTCCCATCCCCGTTTTCGCTACCCGCTCCATCCCTCCCTGCCACCTGTGCATTAGTCATCTGCGCTGCGCTCTGGCGTCGTGGCAGTCTGGGGTGCAGCGGATGGCGGCTTCGGGGTTTTGTGGGGTTTCGAGGGGCGGCGAGGCGATGCTGATGTGGCCGAGGGCGGCAAAGCGGGGGCCAGCAGCAAGGGTCATAAGAGGCGGCCAGGTAGACGCACTTGGGCCTTGTCTAGGGCCTGTGCGTCTACCGGGGTGTCGAAGTCAAGGACGAGGTTGGAAGGAGGACAACGAGCAGCAGCGGCAACGCGCCCCCGGTCTGGATCACAATTTTCGCTGACCTGGACTTTTGAAACCGCAATCTTCCCTTCTGCAGGAATCGGAGATTTGCCGACCTATATCGCGCCCGCTGCGACTTTCTACGATCCCGGAGACGGCGCTTATCAAGCTCCGAACGTCGAAGAGGATCGGGTTGAGGAGGAGGAAGAAGAGGAAGAGGAGGAGGAGGAGGATCTGGCCGAAGACCAGGATCCCGACGACTCTGATTTCGAAGGCGAGAGCGCCGCGACCAAGAAGCGGAGACGGCCTGCCGCTGCTGCTGGTGGACGCGCACGGAGTCGGAGAAAAGTCGAGTCGGAAGAAGATGAGGAAGAGTCGGACGACGATTACGACGAGGACGACGAAGACAAGCCGAAACGGTCGAGGGCAAAGGTGAGGCTTATTCTTTCTCGTTCTCTGGAGCCCTTCCATATCCTCGTACCAGACGTTGACATATTCAGTGCTCCGCGCACAGCGTCCGTCCGCAGCGAGTGCTCGCCGCGTGTCGGCGTCGCACAGTCAGGGTTCCAAGTCCGGCTCCGCGGTGGCGGCGGCGGGCTCCTCGGTTCCGGCGAGCGACAAGACCCGCACGCACGTTCGCAAGCAACTCACGAGCATCTTTTCGTCCATCTTCACCGCCGCCGCCGACGCTGCCGGCCAATCCACCTCTCACGGGATCGACGTCCGCTCGGCCGCGTTCGCCGAAGAGGTCGAGTCGGAACTGTTTGAAGCGCACGCCGAGCCGGACGACAAGGGGATCCGCGCGCCCCGCACCAAGTACGCGTCCAAGTTCCGGTCGCTGCACTTCAACCTCAAGTCGAACGCGTACCTGCGCTCGCGCGTCGCCGCCGACGAACTCTCGGCGAACAAGCTCATCAACCTCTCGGCCGAGGACTTGCAGACGCCCGAACTGCGCGCCATGGCCGAGAGTGTCCGCGCGGCGAGTTTGCGCAACTCGGTCAAGGAGGTGCTGGCCGCTCCGACGGCGAAACGGACCCACAAGGGCGAGGAAGAGATCGACAACGAGGCGACGCGGATCATCGCTGCCGAACAGGTCGAGCGGGTCAAAGAGGCCGAGGCGGAAGAGGCCCGCAAGCGAGGGGACGAATCTGCCGACGGCAACAACAACAACAACGGAGGAGCAGATTCGCCCATGACGGCGCCATTCCCGAACCCGATGGACGACTCTCCCGTGGCGCAATCTCCTGCGACGAGACAGGACAGCTACTCGAACTCGCCTGCAGCGACTCCGCGCGCTCGCTTCTCCCTCGTGCCGGACGAAATGTCGCCCGGAGGGTCCGCCCTCGCCGCCGCCGCCGACCATGCTGGATCCCCTGCCGCCGCTGCCTCGCCCCGTACAGACCAGCAGCAGCAAGACGACGACGCCGTCGCTGCCATGTCGCCGCCTGCTGCGCCGCCGAAGCCTCGCCACAGCGTCTCGTCCAACTTTGACATGTCGTCGATCTGGGGAAAGGTCAAGACCGACAAGTCGGAATCGCCGGCTCCTGCCGCCGCCGGTAGCGGGACGGAGCCAGCTCCGGACGGGAAGGCAGTCGAAGCGACTGCGGGAGAGCAAGGAGCCGACAACGAAGGCGACGAGCCGGACTTGTTCCACGTCGGAAGTGGCGGCGGCGGTGCAGACGACGACGACGACTTTGAAGACGACTTGTTCCGGGATCCGGGCGGTTCTCCGAAGAAGCCGACTGCCACCGCACCGCCCAAGCCGACCAAGCCGGCGGTCACGGCGTTGCCGCACGTCTGGGCCGGAGACTTGATGGTTCCGGAAGAAGGCGGCTTCCCTGCGTTCGGAGTCCAGGTCGGCGGTCGACCGCTCGGCCACGCTCCGGAAACTTGGGGGAAGCTCCTCCCGCGCAGTCTGTCGACGGCAGGGCGACTCCCGACTGCGAAAGCCGTCAAGTACCTCGTCGAGTGTTCGCTCGCGCCGACCCGCGAGCTCGTCATCACGGCCCTCTTGCCCGATACGACCGGACCTTCTGCCGACTCTCCTCACAAACCAGTCAAGGACTCGTGCCTGGCCAAGCACCGCCACATCTACGACACGTACCTGAAGCGCGACCGCGTCGGCGTCGTCCAACCCGGACGCGACTTTGCCCGCATCGTCAAGGACATTTACATCGTGCCGCTGCCCAAGGAGGCGCCGTTGCCCGAGTATGTCGAGCTCGCGGACGAGCACGTCTTGCCGGACGATGGACCCCGAGACGACGACTTGCTCTTGTGCATCCTGGTCGTTCAGAAGGGCGTGATGCAGACCGTCCGGCCGCCGTCCACGGCAACGTCTACTACGAGCGCGCCTCCGTCTGCGCCGGCCGTACCGCAGCAATCGATGCCGCTCGCCCCGGCGCCCGCGGTTCCGTTCGGTGTTGCTGCCCCTCCGCCTCCTGCGTCGCATTACCCTCCGCCCTTTGCCGGCCACTCTCCTCCTTACGGTGGTTCACCCCCTTACGGCGGTTCACCCCACTATGGAGGCTCACCACCTTATGCCGGTTCGCACTCTCCTCTTGCCCATCAACCGCCTCCTCCGGCCTCCGGGTACGGAGGCGCGCTGCCGACCTCGTCCGGATACTCTGCGCCGCACGTACAGTCGCCGCCGATGCCGACAGGGTTCGACCCTGCAGCGATGCAGTCCCTCCTCGCTCAGGTCGACCCGTCCACGATCGACACGTTGCTCGCGAACCCGGCACTCCTCAACTCGATTCCGGGTTTCGGTGGCGGCGGCAACGCCGCGGCTCCCGTTTCTCCCTTGCCCACTGGGCCTGCTGCGATGCAAGGCTACTCGACGGGACCTCCTCCAGCGCTGCAGCCCGGCGGGTATCCTCCCGGACCTCCCGGACCCGGGCAGTATCCGCCCGTTCACCCCTCTCGCCTCGCCATGATGGACCCCTCGGCGGTCGGACCGCCGCCGCCGCCGCCGGGCCCGTACGGTCAGCAAGGAAGGCCACCTCATCAAGGCTGGGGCGGCCGTCCTCCTCCTCCTCCGGCAGGCCCCCGTCAACAAGGCGGATACGGCCGATACCTCTAGGCTTTCCCCTTTCCGAAGTGCACCATGTTGTCGGATCTTTCGTCGCTTGTACTGGCCGATGATTCTTGATTTTGTACATTATTGCTTGAAACTGTTCCGATAAGCTCGAAGTCGAGCTGCTGTATGGTCCGCGCCACGTCACGCCGACGCGAGACAAAAGAAGCGATCGAGTTTTCCGGAGATGCGCGACTTTACACTCAACTTCCCAGGAAGAGCAGCCTGGCGACGCGCACAGCGGCGCAACAGCTGCTATGGCCGACTCGCCGGCAGTGGCGGACCATATCCCGCTGCTGAACCGCTCTCTCCCGCCGACGCCAGCTCCAGATGCAAGCGATGCAACGGCCTATGACAGCGGGGACGCCGACGGAGCGCGACAAAGACTGCTACGGAGCGAGCTCGATGAAGGCGCCAAAGACGGCGACGAGGAACACGCGCTGCCGCCGTTACCGCTCCTCAACGGGAGAAAGGCGAGAAGACGATTGATCGGACGGATACGAATCGCGCTCATCCTCGCCGTGTTCCTCGCCGTAGTGGGCGCGCTCGTCTTCTTGTTCCTCCCGGCGCTCGGCGCACTCTGGTCGAGCCTGAACCCGTGGGCGTCAAGACCGACCAAGCCGGAGGAACGGTTCTTTGATCCGCCGTCTCGACCACTCGACCCAGAAAAGATCTGGCGGCAAGATGCGATCGACGGCGACGATTATACTGTGACGGCGATCGTGATCCATGGACTCGGCGACTTTGGCAACGGCGCGCCGTTCGTCTGGGATATGCCGGTCCAGTTCCCCTACGTCCGGTGGGTTGCACCAACCGCGGATCAGATGAACGTCACGGTCAACAAAAACGAACTTGGGAACGCCTGGTTCGACATGGAGTGAGCTCCGTTCATCTTGTGAGCGCACTGCGCGCGGGGGCTCGCTCGCTCATACACAATCTTGGTCTCTCGCGACAGGAGTTTCCCGGACGTGTACTACCACGAAGACGTCGAAGGCTATGTACATAGTCAGCAACAGCTGAACCTCTTGATAGACGAAGAGCGTGCCCGTATGGTCGAGCTCGGCAAGGAGCCTCGCATCGTGGTCATGGGCTTCTCGCAAGGTGAGCCGTATCCCCTCAATTCGTCGACTCTCCATAACTTGACTTGACGTCGAAGTATTTTCGCAGGCGGCGTCATGTCGCTCTTGCTCTCTTTGACTGCGCCAGCCGACCGGATCGAAGCGGCGATCGTCTTTTCGACGTATCTGCCGATGATGGACCGCGCCTCCGAGGTACGCGCCTCTTCGGCTTTTCGAACAGTTGATTGACTCAACGCTCACACTTTTTTATTCCGCAGTGGGTGGGTCCAGACTCTCGGCTTACACCCATCCTGTGGATGCACGGGAAAGATGACATCTACCTCACGTGCGTCTCCGTCTCGCCTCGTCTCCGTGCAGCATTTGTCTGGATCACGCAACTCCATTCTGACTTGAGAATTCCCACAGCGAACCGAATGCCGAGCTCGGCGTCTCCGTACTCCTCAAACCGCCGATCAACCATTCGCCGCTGCAGTATCGCACGATCAACAACCTCGGCCACACTTTCACCGACGACGAAGTGCTCGAAGCGACCGACTGGTTGAAGCAATACGTCGGTCGAGTCAAGGGGACGCTTGACCCGATTGATACGGTCGGGGACCGGCAGCCGGTAGAAGAGGAGCAGCCCGAAGGGCAGGAAGGAGACGTCGCGGAAGCACAGGGCGAATCGGCCGACGTCGCGGCAGAACCAGAGACTACTCCCTGATCCGGATGGGCTCTACGGGGGAGGGTTTCTGTCAGGTGCAGCAGCATTAGTAGAGGGTTTCACAGGGTTACAGGCTCGAGGTCTCGGCTGCCAGGGTTGTTGTAAGATCAGCTACTTCTTGACACTTGCTCTCGCACAGCATATGGCGCCTGCAGACCGACCATACCCATTCTACCGCAAAGCCAATGAGAGGATGCGAATGCAGGTATATCGTTGCACGTGGATGGCGGAAAGGAGAAAAACATAAGCTACGAACCCCGACACGTCGAAAGAGACTGATGAGAAATGGTAATACAAGCATTGTTCGTGAATGGAATGGCATCGTAGCACTCTGAACATTGCCGAGAGCCACACGGACTCTGTCCCCCTGTTTGCGGAATCCCTGGGACCCTCGCATCGACAAGCGCGGGAAATTTCCCTCGAGCAGAGGTCTGAAGGGCAGCAAATGTCCATACACCTTTCCCTCTAACAGAATGGTCGTAACGAGAGTTTACAAGTCGGTGAAAGACCGGTCGTGTCGGACCGTCAGCGGATCGACAGAAATGTTGGGCTGATCGGGGTCCGGATGAGGAGTGTGAGTATGGTTTACCGCGCGCAGCTGACAGGAGTTTAAGGATGGAAAGACTGACCATGAGTTCCCAAATCGGCTCGACGTCGGGACCGTCGAGGTCTCCTGCGCCGTCCCATCCCCAGCACCACACTGTTGGTCGAGACAAGGAGCCAAGGACTCGCCATCAGTATCACTTTGATTTTTTTGAGGCGTGTGCTAGCCCGACTCGAGACCTAGCCCGACTCACCGTATTTGGGTGGCGGTCGGAACCGGATCGCCTCGCTCTCTTCTTGGCGGAACAAGCGGTCGTGCGGACCGTACCAGCTCCGGTCCTGCGGATCAGAGTGCGGGTCGTCCGGGTTGCCGCCGAGGCGGTGGTAGCCTCGGATGTAGGTCAAGTTGCGACGCTCGGGGTGGATGATATCCCACACTTGCTGCAAGCGCGGGGGAGGTGGACCTCGTCAGTCGAACAGAAGATGATGATGACCCCAGCGTTCACAAAAGGATGGGCCAAACGCACCCGATCGTACGCGAGCTTGACTCGCGAAATCATGATGATGCGCCCGTACCCGGCGTTCCAGTAATCGTTGCAGATGAGCGAACACTCGGAAGCCGAGCACTCTCCCGCCGAGAGCTTGGCCATGCGGAACTTGACGTGCGGGTGCGCGTACATCGGGGCCGGGTCGAGGACGGCGATGCCGTTCCAGCACGACTGGACCTGGACGGGCAAGTGGCGCTGGAAGCGGTGCGACGACTCCATGTCGCGGAAGACGGCCTCGAAGGGCGCGTTCTCGAGTGCGGTGCCGTTCATGTCACGCGCGACCCAGCTGTAGGCAAGACGGGGTCAGCGTTTGTCACTTCTTGACCACCCGAGAGTGCGATACTGACTTGTCGTAGAAGACCGGTTGTCCCTTTTTTGAGGCGAAAGTAACCAAGATCAGCTGCGCCGGCCGGCGAAAGCGAACGAATAGAACATGGGGACTCACGACTTCGTCGTGGAAGATGTAGTCGGATCCGCAGGTGATTCCGGCGTTCTGCCTGCGACTCTGCCAGACGAGTTCGAGCAAGTCGTCGACGCACGGCAAGACGTCGTTCATGAAGATGATCGAGTCGAACACTTCTCCCTCGGCGTCTCGGAGCTCCCACAAGGGGGCGAGGGCGGCGTTCCGGACTTCGGCGAGGTACTCGATGCGGTGGTTGAAGGCGCCGCGGGTTCGGAGCGAGGTGCGGATGACGACGCGGAGGCCGATCGAGCGCGCGAGGGCGTCAAAGAGGCGGAGGAGGGCCTTGGTCTGGTCGCGCGAGCCGTTCTCGTAGACCGAGACAAAGACGTTCTGGAAGCCGAGGATGGCCGAGACTTTGAACATGTTGGAGAAGAGGTCGGGGATGATGTCGAACGAGTTGTACAAGTTGATGGCGAAAAAGTACTTGTGGCCCTCGTACCCGGCGCGGAGGGCCTTCGTCCCGTCGCGCGAGTGCGAAAAGATCTGTTCGATCTCGGTCTTTTCGTCGTCGTTGTCGCCAAAGAAGCTGCGGCGCGCGATCCTCGGCACGAACGACTTTAACCGCCCGCGGAACCCCTTGTGCTTGCCGTGCTGCTCGTACCCGACCAACGGTTCGTAGCGCTCGTAGACCTGTCTCCGGTAGGCCTTTTGGGCGTTGCGGAGGCAGTAGCGGGTATGGTAGCCGGTCAAGGTGGACAGGATCTTGAAGACGCGTTCTCGCTGGTCGAGCGTCGGGAGCGAGACGAGGTTGCGATGGACGCCCTGGCGCTGCGTCCACGTCTCGACGACGCCGGACCCCTTCCATGGCACTGCTGCAGGCTGTCGAGTGTGCGTGTGCGTGTCCATCGTCAGCGTGCGGGTATACTCTCGAGAGACAGAGCGGAGCCGAGACGGACCTGACCGCCGCCCAACAAGCTGGCGATGAAGAGTCCGACGAGGATGCCGACGCCGAGGGAGAAGAAGGAGCCGGCCTTGCGCCTGAGAAAGGTCAGCATAGTCGACGTGGCCTCTGTCGGAGATTCGACAAAGAGCGCGATCGAACTGCGCTGGCGGCGCTGGCGTTGGCGGAGCCGAGCACCGGACGGGGCGCTGTACGGGCTCGTGTAGTGGTGCATCGCCCTTGTCACACTCCAGCTGCTCCTCTTTGCCCGTGTTCGCCTGTGCGAGCTGTCGGTGAGCAGCTGCTGCAACTCCGCGACGAGACGAGACGAGACACGCGCCGACGTGCTCTCGACCCCAAGTCTCGCTCAGACTGGCATCTGGACGGTGGCAGCCTACTTTCTATACTATCAGAAAGATCAGAGACTGCTCGCTGTCTTTCTACCTCCAAGTGAGGAAATTCCGATAACCGGTCGCCGCGAACATGCGCCGAGTCGCAGCCCTCTTTCGCCCTCTCCAAGACTCCCAGATCGGTTGAGACGACTGCGATAGACATCTAGAACGCTCATCTCCTGTGCACGGCAACCGCACTCGCCGCACCGCCGCTCCTTCGCCCTCTCCGCCCGCCCTCACCAGCTGGCAGTGGTGATGACTGGCTCCGACGTCGCGTTGCCCGAGCACGCCTACTTCTGCTTCGAAGTAATCGACGCCGCTCTGAAGCACGAATCACCACCTCCGCCGCCCTTTGACGGTCAACAGTCATTGTGAGCCCCTAGCCTCCCCCGAGGCTGAGCCCAAGATGCCGCTTTACCCCACTTCAAAGCGACGAAAGAAGCCGAAGCTGAATAGAGGTACTCGCCACCTGCCTTGTAGTCCGCTCTTTGTGACTTGGAACATCCGACCGAGGAACGGAGGAGGTGCACCTCGACTCCGCGGCTGCATCGGCAACTTTGGCGCGCTCCGACTCGCAGACGGACTCGCTGAATACGCAAAGACGAGGTAGGGTTCTCTTCTCGTATGAATCACCAGAGAAGGAACGCTGACTTGAGTCGCACCCCTTCAAGTGCGTTCCAGGATTCGCGTTTTGATCCGATCACGGCAAAGGAACTGCCCAGGCTCGAATGCGGGTGCGCATCTGCCCCGTTGCCTTTCTCCAGAGACTTTTGCAGCTCACCCCGACCATAACCCCTCCGCAGTGTCTCGCTCTTGACCGACTTTGAGCTGTGCTCCGACTACCTCGATTGGGAGCTCGGCGTCCACGGAATCTACGTCGAGTTTGTCAACCCGGCGCTCAACCTCGAGAACGGCGACTCTGCCACCATCAATGGCACCACCTCCGACCACACCGACGACACTTCAACCTCGAACCATCGCCAAACCAAATACCGCTCGCTGACCGAGCTCCCGAAACTGCGAGTGCGAGCGACCCGCGCCGAGAACCCGCGCGGGTTGGCGACGACCCTGCACGCGACGTTCCTCCCCGAAGTCGCGCCCGAGCAAGGCTGGTCCAAGACGGACGCGGTCGACGCCGCGATGCGCAAGGCGGGATACCGCGGGACGGTGACGGACGGAATGAGGAGGAAGGCGAGAGTGAGTCGGTACCAGAGCCATAAAGTCAAGCGGTCGTACGACGAGTGGCAGGCCTGGCGGGCCGAACAAGGTCTCACTCATTCATGAGTTGCTCCCTGTCGTCCCGGCCACACCCGCTATGTATCTTCCTCCTTGTACTCCCGCGCCCGTGCGGTTCTTTCTTTTTTTTCGGGCGCATTTTCATCTGTAGCTATGGCGCACTGTATTCTTGTCAACTCTTTTGCCCTCCTGATGCAACATAGCTATATGCGAGCAAGCTTGTCGAGACCCCGGGCCTCGGCGCAGCCGCAGCCGAGCGATCGTGTGGCGGAACCGAACGATGGCGCAATTTGCTGGTCGAGTTGCTTTCCACCGACGCTGCACCCGCTCGACCACTCCCTCCTTATTCACCTGCATTCACGCTCTCAAAGCGCACTTCTTGAATCCGTGAGCCCTGTCCCTCTCCCGGGCGCCTTCGCGCTGTATGCGTCAGCACCCCACATGTCCCGACTCTTGCTCACCTCTCTCACACGTACTGCTCCCTTGCGTGGACTCGAAACAGCTTCAGCACGTGAGTAAGAGCTCAACTTCTTCTGCGCAAGCCATTGACGTTCCAACTCGCGCGCTTTCGCCGGGCTGACCCGCCTCACTCGCACACCGATAGTTCTCAAAGCCAACAAGACGAAAAATGGCCGCGCAGCAAAAGACTGGTCTCCGCCTCGGATACAAGGTCCCGGACTTTGAGGCCGACACGACCCACGGCAAGATCCGCTTCCACGACTTTATCGACGGAAAGTGGACCATCTTGTTCTCCCACGTACGTTCCGTTTCGGTTTGGCCGTGGTTCTCCAGTTCCTGTCGCTCCGAGTCGAGTATTGACGACAATTTGCATTGCTACAGCCTGCGTGAGTCTTGCCGAGAATGAGGGCTATGTGTCCGAGCCTGTCAACTGATGCGCCTGTTGCCCTTGCCGCTCGCCATCTCTCCAGGGATTTCACCCCGTGAGTCACGCAAGCGGTCTCGCCCTCGACTGAAAAAGACGCTCACGCGTACCGGATATCTGCTGCAGGGTCTGCACGACCGAGCTCGCTGAGGCGGCTCGCTTGGCTCCCGAGTTTGAGAGGCGCGGTGTCCAGATGATCGGTGAGGACCTTGCGCTCTTCCTGGTCACGCTACCTGCACAAGACGCGCGCGCGCGCGATCCGACGTGCAGGTGTCTGAAGACAGGCGACACGCTCACCGGTGCTGACACGGTCTCGCAATCGCCAGGTCTCTCGTGCAACGAGCTCGGCAGCCACGACAAGTGGGTCGCCGACATTGAAAAGTTTGGCGGCAACAAGGTCGGATTCCCCATCATTGCCGACCCGAAGCGCGAGGTCGCCCACCTCTACGACATGGTGCGTTCCAAGGCCAGCGTCCTTTGCCAAAACCGAGACTGACTGACCCTGCCGGTTGAAAACAGCTCGACGAGCAGGACTTGACCAACCTCGACGAGAAGGGCCTCCCGTTCACCGTCCGTACCGTCTTCATCATCGACGACAAGAAGACGGTCCGCCTGTCGCTGCAGTACCCGGCGAGCACCGGCCGCCAGTTCAACGAGATCCTGCGCTGCATCGACTCGCTCCAGCTCACCGACAAGGAGAAGGTCGCGACGCCGCAGGGCTGGACGCCCGGTGACAAGGTCATTGTGCACAACTCGCTCAAGACCGAGGACGCCAAGAAGCACTTTGAGGGCAAGCAGGTCGAGGAGGTCGTGAGTCAAGTGTTGTCTTTCTTTCTCCTCCAAAGCGGTTTCGGAGCGATGCCCTCGTGCATGTCTTTCTTGCGACTTCGGAGCACTGATCCGTTCTCTGTCATGCACAGTACCCGTACCTCCGTTTCGTCCAGCTCTAAATGCCTCTCCGTGGCGTGTCTGGCCGACAAAAGGAAGACCGTCGCGGTGGCGTTTCGGGGCGAGAATTGCTTGGAAACTGGGTAGCGCGAGGGCGTTTTCTCGCTTGTGAAGGTTTTGTGTGTGCAAAGTGCATGTTGGCAGTCATACATATTCTCTGAAACAACGGGCAAACTGTGAGCGGACAGACGATGACCGTGAGCCACGTTGCCAAGGTCTTGATCGGCAGGCGGACTTGGCGAGATTTCGAGAGCCAGCGGCGGCGACTCGCCTTCTGCATTTCGCCACCCTCGACTCGACACGGACAATGACATACGGACCTCTGTTGATTACGCTCTCATTGGCACTAGCCGCTACACCCGTCAGGGCCCAGTATGGCTGTACGTCCACCCCCCGCCGCCGTGTGTTGGCTCCTCCACTCGCGGGTATCGCTGACCTCATTCTCCCCCTCGCACCGCCCCACCAGATTACGGCGATAACGGCACCTCGTACGGCGTCAGGATAGGCGTAGGCGTCGGTAGTAAGTCACTGGATCCACCAGCGATGTCCCTATAGTACTGATCACCCCCACCGCGTGTCGCAAACAGTCGCAGTGGCGGTCGCCCTCGTCATCCTGATCGTCGGCATTCTCCTCCGGAGACGCCGCGCCCGAGCCTTCAAGACGACGTTCCCGCTCAACCCGCAGGGGCAGACGCAGCAGCCGCAGGGCTACTACGGACAGCAGTACCACGGAGGTCAGCCGCAGCCGCAGTATGGCCAAAGTTACACTTCGCAGCCCGCGAGTTCGCCCGCGGTCGCCACGGGTGGATACGACCAGCCTCCTCCTCAATGTGAGTACAGTGCCCTCTCACAAGGGTCTTCGCAGTCGCGCGCGTCGAAAAGGATTTTTCTGCGCGCCCAGTCACCGCGTTGCCACGAAGACTGACACAAAAGGACCACCCCTTCACCTATAGACGCCGGCTACAACCCCGACACGACTTCGCACTACAGTCCGCAACTCGGAACCCCTTCCGTCGGCGGCAACATGTACGCTCCGCCCAACTCGCCGCCGCCCGCCGCGACGTCGCAGACCACCAACTACCCTCCGCCGGCGGGACCGCCTCCCGTAGCGGGAGGAAAGATGGTCTAAGCTGTATCCGTACCAAGCCAGTGGCGTAATCCCTCTTTGTAGCATTGAAGCAAGTGGACATTTGATTTGTCTTTCGAGAACGTAAAAACTAATTTCACACGAGCAACATCTAAAAGGCTCGTTCGTCGTTCTGACACTGCTTCGCCCCAGAGGTTAGGGAGGTTCAGAGTGCCATGGAGCCGGAACAGGCAGGACAATAAATCGTGGCGCGTGGTAGCGTTACGAGTAGTCATCGTAGCCATCGTTATACCGCCCATTTTGCCCTTTAAAGTTCCCGTTCGACCCGTCGTAGGAATCGCCAAAGTTCCCATTCGACCTGTCGTAGGAATTGCCAGAGTTCCCCTGCTGGTTGGAAGCGTTGGCGAGCTGGACTAGATCACGGCGCGTCGAGTGGAAATTCGCGATTGAAACGTGCATAGTCGACTCGAAATAGGCCGCAAGCGCCACTGCGGAGCCGAGGGCCTGTGTGAATGTCCGTCATACGGCGGCGAGAACACGTGGGCGCGGAATGGGCATCAGATTCTTCCGAGGCGGGAACGCGGGCGAGTGAAAGAGGACGAACGAATGATAACGTCCACACCCAGGGAATGCCGTCGCCTTCGCACTTGGCTGCACCATTCGTGAATCTGAAGCTGTTTGAATAGCGGCATCAGAGAACTGTCAGCAGAGGCCGGCCCACCCGTGTTCGGGCTTCGAGAAGACAAAGCTCGTGAGCTGGACGTACCAGTAATCGCGATCGTCGCTTTCTGCGCTGATCAAAATGCAGAGTAGCATATAGAGGTAGCTGCCCTCGGTCCACATGGCGGCCATAAGGGTTGCAAACACGAGCCTCTGGGGCCAGACGTTCTCCATCGGGTGGGTATGCGTGTCATAGTGTCCTGCACGTGCACGTCGAAAATCACGATGCTTCTTCTTCTTCCAGTGGTTCTCTCCCTTTGTGATACTGCCGTCGGCTACAAGAGTCAGGATCTCGGCCTAGCTATGAGAGTGTGAGATGGACTTACAGGAAACCTGCGACGCCGGAGGAGATCACGGCGATGCAACAACAAACGCCACCAATCAAAGCTGGCCCTTGTAGGTAGCCGGGGAGATGATCTTTGCTCCGTGCCCAGCTCACAAACGCTGATCACCAGGGCAGCAGGAAATCAGCTTGAAAACGTAACGCAGAAATGGTGCACATGAACAGAAGCGCCGCCGCCACGCGAAGGAACGTACTCGAGACTGCGAGCCCGCCCATGATGAGCGCGGTGATCCAAGGTAAGAAATACACCGCGTTATTGGGCAGCAATTGGCTGTTGTTCATTTGTCCGTTCCATTGTCCACTGCTGAAGAGCGCAAATCAGGTCCAGTTCGCGTGTTCGGGGCCGCACGCACGACGCCCGCACGACAAACACCCCAACGCTCACAAGACAAACACTTACGGGTAACTCATGGCGGAAGATTGTCACGGTCAGGCCGACGGACAGTGGTTTGAAGTGCCGGTCGCCCGATACTCGGATTTTTGAGCAGGAAGCAGTCGAGCGTCGTCGCAGGTGGCTGAAAGAGTAGGGTTGGAGTAGGACAAGAGGCGGTTTCGTGACTGTGAGGAACGGGAATTGTGAACGAGCGCCGGACAAGCCGCGGAGGCGGCCAAAGCGCTGCAGAAAGGGGGGTGGCGGTGGAGGGAAACCGCTCTGGCTCAGAGCCGGCCTTGCTTATGTGAGCCATCCTCGGTAAGGAAAACATAGCTTTCAGGCAGTGAGCAAAGATCGCCCGAGGGCCCACGAGCCAGCACGGAAAGAAAGAGACAAAAAAAGACTGGCAATCTCACGCATGACCTACGCTTCCATCGCGGGGTCACCGGTGCCGTTTCTTGTGCTTCGAGTGGCTCCGGCTGGACTTTTCACTCCAGCTGGACCGTGCACTCCCGCTGGACTTTTCACTCCCGCTGCTGGCGTCCGAGTTTTGCGTCGCACTGTCTTGATCGGGAGGAGCAGCTTCCTCGTCTCTCGGCGCCGAATCCTTGGCGTTCCGGAGCGAGACGACGTGGTAGAGATAGGACATGGCGACGAGGATGAGGCCGGTAACTTGCGAGAGACCGGCGAGCTGCACGAGACCTGAGAGTGAGCAGAGGGAGATGAGAAAACCAGTCAAGAGGTTCGTTCCTTACCAGGGCGGTGATTTGCCAGTAGAGCTCGTTGTCGAGGATCTCGCCATACGAGCCCCACAAATAGGCGATGTTGATAGTCAGGGAGCCACACCAGAGAGGCTGTTGCGCGGGAATCGTCTCAGTTTCCTCGCACAACGATGAGTGGGCGAGAGAGAGCTCACGAGTAGCGCGTCGCCCATGTCTGCATGACTGCGCCTCCCGACGTGCAACTTGATCAAGACGGCCGAGAGGACGATAGCGGAGGCTTCGAGGACCGAGATGACAAAACAGGTGACCCAGACATCTGCGGGCACCGATCATCCGTTCTATCAATCAGCGCGCAGCTCCTTCTCTGATCGACTCAGGAGTCCGCCTTACAAGCCGGCAGGGAGAAGTGGTCCCACGCTCTGTGGTGGCACCAACGAAAATTAGGTCGACTCGTTCGGCGAGTGCGAGGCTATGTACTGACGACTCACACGAGAGCCGCATAGGCGATGTCAAAGCCGCCCGTCAACCCGACGGCGAGGTAGTACGCGATCTTGTGCCGATGCCGCCACTGCCCTCCTGATTGCTGGCTTGGCTTGAACCATCCCATCGTTGACCTTGCGACGAGGAGAACGAACCGACGCGACGAGGTCGCGGACGCGAGCTGGTTGGTCCGCGGACAAGCCGAACGTTGGGAAGTGCTCGGTGGTTCAGGCCCAGGTCCTCTTGTCGAGCAATTCAGCGACGACGTAGGCAACCATCAAATCTGCGTCGTGTGACACGCTGAGGTGCAGGCGGACCCGATCCGGATCGACCGTCGGCGGGCGGACAAAGTTAGGAGCAGAGGTCGACCACGACAAGGTCGGTTTCGGGCCTTGTTTCGAGACGGTGAGGTCCGCCCACCTCGGTACGAGAGCCGGGTAGAGTGCTTTGTAGGCTGCTTCTTTGGCGGTCCACCTGCATCGTGCGAACGCGTGAGCGTCCTGCTCTCGCGAGAGAATTTCTGTTTCGCGACGCACCGAAGGGCGAGGAAGCGCTCGCTTTGTTCCGGACTTGCTGCCAAGTCGTTCCACTGTGCGCGCTCTTCGTCCGAGAGGATCCTCGCAGCCAGGCGAGCTGGTTCCCGTCTCGCTAGCATTGCACGCAGTCGCGTGAGGTGAAGCAGGTCGACGCCGACTCCGAGAAGCATCGTCGCGAGCGCTGTTCGGGACGGTTCGGATTGCCTCGGTCGTAGTAGTCGCAGCAGAGTCCAGCTAGCCGTTCCTTGTCAAGTGCTGTTTGGTGACGATGTCAAGTCCGAGTCGGCTCGATCGGCTTTCTCCTTTGGCTCTTGCCTTTTCGCATACACGACTCGATTCCACTCTAGAGCTTGCAGTATGGTGCGTGGTAAATTCCGACCTTCATGGCCCAGCCCTCTTTGCGCCTGCTGACCCTGCGTGAGCGCTACAGGACGAGGCACTCGGATGGGGCATCGCTGCCGGCGTCTGCTACTTTGCATACAAACTCGTCTTTGGTGAGTCGACAGGCTGCCATCCTGCCTGCAAGTCAACTACAGACCGGTCTACGCCGGTCCGAAGCCTTGCGTTGCTGTGCAGCCGGAGCTAACCACTTCCTCGTCTCTCTCGGCCCAGGTTCGTCGACACGTCGCCGCCAAGTCTCGCAGGCTGCGATCGACCAGATCACGACCATGTTCCCGAACGTATCGCAACACGCGGCGCGCTGGGAACTCGAACGGAACGGGGGCAATGTTGAACGCGCAGTCGAGAGGGCTCTGCGAGAAGGCGGTCTGCCAGAGGTCCGTCTGCCATTCTTCCTCCTGCGTTCGGTCGACTTTTGCCGCTCCGGGTGCCCCCTCGTCACCTGTAGCTGCATGTAAAGAGACTCGCCCTTCCAGGACGACCCGCTCTGGATTTGGGGCTGACTTTGATTCCCACCTCTCGCAGCCACCTGCCTCTTACTTCCCTCCCTCGGCCGACACGAGCCCCGCCGCGAACCCATTCCCGATTACACCAACACGTGCCACCACCGCCGCTGCACCGACCACGCCCGCAAACGCGGCGTCTTCCGCTAACAACAACCGCGGCGGCGCTCCTCCTTCGCTCATCGCTCGGATGGGCCTGCAAGACCAAGTCGCAGCCGACGTCAAGGGCGAGGGGAAAGCTGCGGATGAAGGCTCGGCGTCTGCGAGTGGATGGAGCCCCAGGGCAGAAGAGCGGGAACGGAATCTGCGCGCGAGGAAGGAGAAGCTCGTCCTCGAGGCAAGAAGGTGTGTTTGCTTTCCCTCTTACCTCGTCGCTGCTCCGCCGAGTGGTGATTCTTCCCCACTACGTGTGATGAGTGTGTGCGCTGACAGAGCTTTTGTTCCCTGCACACAGAAAGCTGTTGGAGAAGGAAGCGCGGCGGCGAGCGGAAGCCGGAGAGGAAGCGCCAGCGGCAGAAGAGACGTCGTAGGCTCAGGGGCTTTGCCTGGCCTGCGCATGGGACGACTACTTGCATTTCTACTCTATCCCGGCAACATTATATCGAAGGGCCGCAGACGAGCGATCCTTGAAAGTCACTTTGCTGCCCAAAAGTTGCCGCATGCCAGAACATTTGGTTCGGCGGATTCTCGCCTTTCTTGCTGGTGTAGCGCATGCGAACCCGAGACGTGATTCTTGTCATTCCGCTTACAAGGAGAGCTGCTACATACACACACTGACTGCTGGCGTCATCTTTCTCATCGCGCCCTTCGATTCCTTCCCCTTCACGAAGTGCACTCGACAGCTGTACGACCAGGAGCAGCACGTAGTAGCGCAAGATGGAAGAGTATACGGTTCCCGATGAAACGAACTCGCTGTACGTCTGATCCGCTCCGCCCGCTCTCGCATGCTGCTCTCGCCGTCCTGGCTCCGCTCTCTTAAATACGGCGCACCCTGCAAGCGGACGTCCCGGGCGCAGTCTCGCCGCTCGAGCTGCCGCGGATGCGCCAAGGCTCCAGAAATAGGAGCTAAACTGTGTTTCCCGCACCACAGCTCGCTTCTCACCGACCCCGATATCCGGACTTTCATCAAAGTCAACTCGAACGGAAAGCTCCTCCCCATCTTTGAGAAATCGCGCGCCGGAGACAAGAAGGTCACGGGGTTCATCCCTGCCGCCGAAGGCGTCGATTTCTCCGTCGGCTGGTACTGCGGCAGGACGAAGAATCTCAGAGCAGTATCTTGATCGAAGTCTACTTTGGCGAGACTCTGTGGGTCTATGCGGGTACTCGCCAAATCTGCGCGAGACACGCCTTATTCTGTTCTGCGGGATCCGCCTGACACACTCTTTCGCCTCTACAGGGTGTCCAACTCTTTCCACCTCGCCAGCGAGTTCGACCCCGAGGATCCGCTGGACGACGAATGGCGCTTCACGATGTTCGATTCCGTCGCTGTCGGCACCGTGAGACACTCAGTAGTGGCGCGATCCGCATGCGAATGAAGCGCTGACCGCGTACCCTGGAAACGCACGCAGGACTCTAAGCGAGGTTTCAGGTTCGGCAAAATTCCTACGACGGATGACCCAGGCGCCGCCGCGCAGGATCTCGATTACCTGGACTCGGTCTCGGCAATTCACGTCAAGACGTTCACCATCACCAACGCTCGCTACGTGATCACGGGCTGGGAGCAGCCGAGCCCCTCCAAGAAAACCGCGCAGAAGAGGAACGCAACCCAGATCACCGGAAGCCCGACAGCGACAGCGGAGGTCTCGCCCGTAAACAGCCAGAAAGCGGTCAGCCAAGACACGGTCAAGCCTGAGCCGCCACGGATGCCAGAATCTGTGCGGCAGGTCGAGGCCAGTCTGCGTCCGATCGACGAAAAGTCGGACAAGGGGAAGTTCGGCCTCGCACCGAGGCAAGTGACCCGCATCTCTCGGCGGAAATGCGAGGCTGTGGACTGACAAAACGCCTGTGATTAACAGCTTTGGACCGGTTGTGGCAAAGGAACAGGACGCTCCGGGCGAGCAAGAGAACGGAGTCGCAGCGTCCGGAACAGCAGCGCCAACGGGCCCGAGCCTGACGACGCCCCAAACGACACCGCAGAAGTCATGGGATGATGATACGTCTGAGTACATCGGGAGGAAGAGGAGCAAGAAGGAAAAGAAGAAACCGATTCGCGCAGTTGAAGTACGACTCGGTAAAACACGCGTCGACTTCGGTATTCCTTCTCCGAAGCTTGCGTACGTATCACGACTCTACCAATATGCTGATCGCAGGCTTACTCGTGCCTCTCCTACAGCCTGGATTTCGAAACACCTCGATGATTGTGCGTCTCTCTGCGAGGCGGTCCCCCGCTTGTGTGTGAGGCAAACCAAGTTGACACTCTTGTCTTTCGGGCATTTTTTCCGACAGTCTTCTTCAAGCCAACAGAGGCACTGCGACCGCCCGAGCCTACTGTCGAGGTCGGCGGTGCAATTTATCTCGACGACACGACGGCAGACGAAGCGGCAGAGGATGCTCGCACGGCCGCTGCGGTCGAGCGTCCGGCGAAACGCCAGAAGGTTGTAGACCTCGTGGATGAGGAAAACCTCAATGAAATCGACAGCCCGACGGAGGACGAGGACGAGGACGAGGACGAAGATGACGACAACGAGGACGAGGACGTTTTGCCGGACCCCGCTGCTCAAGGGGGACTGTAGATTCGTCAAGCTGGCTTTGCAGGTGGCGACAACTCTTCTCTGCTCGCGGACTTCCGACCCGGAGGAATGACAGCCGGTCAACGCCGAGTGGCCGCGGAGCAGACCAAGAGCCGAGCTGCGCAGCTGGTTTCCTCGCTGGCAGCGGACCATCCCGACTTCAAAAAGGTCAAGCAAGAGGTCTTTGCTCGCAACTCTTCCTCCAACCGCAAGTCGATGCTGGACGCAGCCGCAGCTTCAACGGGTGCAGCGAGTGTGTTTGACCCACCGCCCTCCTCGCCCTTTGCTCTCGCTGATCAGACTCCGCCTTGCTCTAGGTTCTACGTACGAAGGCTCGACAGTTTCTTCAGGCGTCAAGGCGTCCAAATCTGCACTCTGTGCCGACACTCCTCCGGACCAGAGCATCTGAGCCTTGCCACCGCTCGCAAAGCCGACACCGGTCCCTGGCAGGAACGACCACGGCTTCAAGGCGTCGTCCTCCGGTCAAGTCGGCGGCGTCTGGGAAGCGGCGTTGGAGTCTTTGGCGCGTGCGTCGGCACCATGAAGCGGAGAGGAGCCAGAAGAAGGTCCACGTCGGGAAGAAAAACAGCCGGAGGGAACGCTCCCTTGCACTTGTCCATCCTTTCCTTGAAGTTCCTACACTTCCTTCCTGTCCCTTGAGCGCGTCAGACTTAGTATTTTACTGGTCCGAGCAAGCGTAAGGCCTCCTTCACGGGTTCGCGCGATTGAGACGTCAACTTGCTGAAGTTGACTTCTCCACGCGTTCTCCTCCCTCCCTTCGCCAGCTTTTCTGCTCTCACTTCGCCTCGGACAAACGCGGGAGTCGACATGACTGGCAGGATCGTGCCCGACAAGCAACACTCGCTGTACGTAGCCTCTCCATCACGCGTTTGACCGCAACCCCGACTCGACCGTCTCACGCGCCGAAACTGACGAGGATGGCTTCTGATCTCAGTCCTACGAAGGGAGATCCGGCGCTGAGGGCCTACATCGCGGTTGGTGGACAACCTCTCGCGGTCTACGACAAGGATCGCCATGGAAAATCGCATCTCGAAGGGACCGTCACCGTCGAACCGGGCGCCGAATTTGAAGTCGGAGTCTACGTGGCCATGAAGACGAAACCGAGGACGAGCGGTTTGATCACAGTCAGCTTTGGCGAGACGACGTATGTACTCTTGCTTTATACCGTCGGGAGCATACGCACTGATCAGGTAACCGATGGCAGGGTTCTCAAGGAGGAGATCTGCGACTTTCGCTTTTTTGACCCGGCGACTGCTGCCGACAGCGCCAAGCGGTACACAAGCTTTAACGGCTTGACGATGTCTGCTGTGAGTGTATTGCGCTGACCCGGGTGTTGCGTAGCTGACGGGGAGATCCGAGAGAGGCTCACAGGGAGGTACTCGCAAGTTCACTTTCGGCCAGCTTCCTACGACGGACGACGACAGTAGCGCGGTCAAAGACGTCGAATACCTTAAGAAAGCGTCCTCGATCACTGTCGAGTACACGTACATCACTGGGTTGACCTACGGCGTGACGGGATGGGAAAAGGCGGACGTCGAGACTGCGCAGGCCGTCACCGCGTACGACAGCAAGGCAGGCACGGACGAAAAGAATGAGGTTGCGGACGAGCTGAACAGCCGTGATTTCGCCGAAGAGTACAAGCAGAGTCTGAGGCCAATCGATGAGACGGACAACAAGCGCAAATTCTCGATGGTCGCTGGGTGAGTACCCAAACGGCGTCACGCTTAAGAGTGGCGCAGGCTGACGGAAAGAACAGCTTCGGACCCTTGCATGGAGGCCAGCAGCAGGTCATTGACCCCGACAAAGGTGGTCCAGCTAACCACACTTATCCCGGAGGGAGCGCGACTGATGTCCCCGTCAGGACGCTCTCGAACAAGAAGACCAACAACAGCAAGAGAGAAGCAAAGCCTATCTTTGGCTGGACGTACTACGATGCGAACAAGCCTACAGACATCTTTGTCTTCCACTTGCGACCGCCCAGTACGTTGCGCGGATCATCATCGATATTTTCTTTCCTCTTCGCCTCTGCTGACTTGCTGCTGACCGCTCATCTCAAAGCCTTGAGCCAAGGTATCAGACCCATTCCCTCCAGCTGAATGCGATTATGCTGACACTTCCTCTATCCTAGACAACACGAAGCCTGCGGAGGGTGAATCGGAGACGAAGCCGATCGTTCAAATCGGCGATGCCCTCTACGGGGAACCCACCCCGGCGTCGTCTGACGTTGGTACAGCCTCCACAGTCGGTGAGAGTCTCAAGCGCCCGTTCAAGCGCCGCAAGGTCGGGCAGATCTCGGCCCGCTCGGACGACGTTCAACCGCCTGTGTTGGAGGCGCGAAGTGACTTGTCGACCTTCTCATTCTCGTTGGCGGTTCCCCGACATTTCCCCTCTCTTTCTCGTCTTCTCGTCCTCGTCATCTCGCGTTTCATCGTCCTCGTCAGCGGAAATAGGCTCGGCGCCTCCGCTCGGACTCGTTTGGATGACCTGTGCGCGAGAGTCGGATCTTGGGGTTTTCCTCACGATTCGCACGCTCTCTGCACAGGTACGTAGTCTATCGTTTATCTCGTTGATTGCATTCCTAACACGATTCGCACGCTCTCTGCACAGTCCCTGCCCGAAGCGAGACTTCTCCGCGATAGCCTGTCGCGTCAACGGGCGGAGTCGGCGCTGCCGGTGCCACAACCGTCGGCATTGGCACGCAGAAGGGACTACCTGCGCGCCACTGAGTTACTCGTCAAAGACTGCCTTCAGCTTGGAGCCCTCGGAACGCTTGGAACGCTTGCCTCGGACGAGTCCGCCCATCACGCTTGCTTTTCGCTTGTTGCTCGCCTGTACGCCTGTGTGTGTCTGTAGCGCTTGTCCATGTATGAGACTTCTTGTTTGCGGTGCTCTGAGGACCGCGACTCTCGATTTCAACGGTCAGTCTACAGAGCGTCCGAAAGAAACGAGAACGCGCTTCGCTTCTTCCAAACGGGTCTTGCGCAAGTTCAGCTCGGCGCGTTCTTCCGCCAGTATGGCAGGTTCGGCCATGAGTCGTTTGATGTCGTCGTCGCTGGCCGACAAGAGTCGCTTGAGCAGGGCGTTGCTGATCGTCGACGGGAGAGGGCGAATGACGGCTGCGTCGATGATGCGCGGGATGTTGTCCACGATCCTCTGCAAGCACGCGCGCTTGCATCAGCATGATGGTAAAAAGAGAGAGAAGCAAGAATCGGCAAAACCCGCCTTGTAAGCAATCTTCCAGTACGCGACGGTCTGCGCAGCCGCGTCGAGTGCCTCTTCGTATTTGTCCGGTCCGAGCAGACGAGGCAGGTGGTCCGCCGTGACTCCTGCATAACCAACGGCGGCAAGGGCGGACAGAACATCGGTGATCCGCTCTTCTCGCTCGTTCGCATTCCCGTAGCCCATTTTCGGGCCTTCGCGCGCGCGCTTTAAAGCGGTGAGCGCATCATCGCGCGTCTGCGTGAAGTAATGGTCGTTGAGAGTGTACGGAATCGACTCGAGCTCGAGGGTTTCGCCGATGCGGTCAAAAGCGTCTGCAAAGAGCTGCTCTAGAATCTCCGAGACAACAAGTCTATGGGGGATGAGATGTCAGCAAGCATTTCTCCAACTCTCCATGGCGACGGAGACGCACGTTGCGATTCCGACGAGCTCAGCATTCGAAGCCTTAAAGTGACAATTGACGAGGTCCATGACCGCTTCGTTGATCGGACCTTTCATGCGGTCGAGCGAGTCGGAAGACAATTCGGCCCACGGTTTCATCGCCTCCTTCATCAGGCTGCTCTTGGCGCTGTACGGCGTATTGAGAGGGACTTCGCGCCCTTTGTGTCTGTTGGAGCAAGGCATTCGTGAGCACTTCTTGCGAGGTGAATGCCATAGGATTTGATGCTCACTCTTCGATATGAGTCTGCAGCTCATCGAGATCCATCACGAGGGCATCCACCTCGTCTCGTGCCGCCGTGGAACCTCCTCCGCCAGTCTTCTCCCAGGCCTTCCTCGCCTGCGATTCCGCTTCAGATCCCGTGAAGGGGATAAAGTGCGATTTCGTCGCGCGGATCATGCTCTTGAAGCGTTGATCTTCGCGATTCTTGGCCTGGACGAGCCCGGCATATCCGGTAGCGCCTTGGGCGAGCAGATCGAGATGTCTGGAGAGAGCGGCGAGGCGAGTGTGCATCTCGCTGATCGGGTCCGACGAAGGCGGAGCAGGGAGGTCTTTTAACGCGGCCCGAACGGACGCGAGCGAGGACGCGATATCGCTTCGGATTTGCGGCAACCTGCGCGGGCAAGGAGAGTCAGTCATGTTCGCTCTGAGCACACTCACCCGTGGACTTACTTTTCGGAAATGTAGTTCCCGAGGCGGTCACTCAGAAAGACCACCAAATGACGGGTTCCGAGCTGCCGCTTAACGTGCGGCGCAAGGTTCTTCCACGGTTCCACCCTATCGAAGAACTTGATTTCGGCAGAGCGAGCTTTCTGGAACGTCAAGTTCTTCGCAAGGTCTTCTGTGCCAGGCTGCTTCGTAACGAAGAAACCGTGCGCGAGCTGGTGGCGACGACCTTCGACCAGCTCGAGCCACGAGGCATGCTCGCCGCGTTGGACCGTGTCGGCCTTTGTCAGCACGCCTGAAGTGAGGGACGTGATCAGCGAGTGCGATACCCCGCCGATAGCCCGTAAAGGCTTGACACATACCGATCGTGCGTTGCCCCTCCGGATCCGCTTCTTTCGCCAGCAGGACGGCCTTCTGGTTCTGGAAATCGTCTGTTCATCGTGCAGCAGGGTCAGCGTACGTTGCGCCGCAAGGAATATTGGGCTTGTGCTCATGTCAGAGTTTCACTCACCTTTCATCGTGACCGTGAGGAGGATCAAGGTGTTGCCGCTGATCGAGTTTTTGACCATCGTCTCGATGAGCTCGATGTCTCGCGTGTCGTCCGCGTTGGAGATGATGCCCTGAGCGGTTCGAAACGTCAGGAGGTGATAAGAGGAAAAGGAAGGGTAGACGCACCGGCAGATCGAGGAACGCGAGATCGGTGACGGGTCCCGCAACATCGACGCAGACGAGGTTGGTCGAGAACGACAGCTGTTTGCGCAACCTCTCGGGCCGAGCGTCGCTCTTGGCCTGACAGACCTCTTCATCCGAGAGCTTGACAAAGAATTCCTTGTCTATGATGTAAGGGTTCAAAATCGCGAGCTGGGCTCGGCGCAGCAAGCCTTCGACCTCGTTCGGATCCTCGGTCGACGCGCCGAACGGAATCTCGCGGATCGTCTCGATGGGACGGGATTCCGCATCCGTCTCGAAGCGGAGAGAGACACGGCACGACCACGGGTCTGGCGAAGACCGGAGGCGGATCTCCATCGGGCACCGCGTGCAGGTTCCGGCATCGCGAGGGACTTTGATCTGCGAATAGCGGGGATGGGGATGTAAGTGAGTAGTCTTTCTCGAAACGAAGCCATGGTAGAACACTCACCCCACTGATCGCTTCGGCCAAACTCGATTTCCCAGCCGACTGATTCCCGATGACTGCGATCCTGTTCGCGTGTGCGAGGTCAGATTCCGCCGTGGATACCTCGACAAAAGCTGTGCGCTCACCTGGGCAAGTCGATCTCGGTCGAAGCACCAGCAGAGCGGAGCTGGTCGACGAGCGAGACGAGCTGACGGCGCTTAGCGGAGTAGGCCGAAGCAGAGATGCCTTGCGCCGCGGTTTTGACGAAAGAAGCAGCAGTAGCGGCAGCATCGGCAGCGATTTCGGCAGTCATGTTGGGCCACGGTATAGCAGGAGAAGGGAAAGCACGTCCGCTTTGCCTGAACCACGACATGCGCTGGGCGGAACAAAGGGTAGACGCGAACGGACGCCTCGAGGACGGACGGACACGCGAGCCAGCGCTGGGCTCCGCGGAGCACAGATTTTCTGGTCGTTCTGATAAGCTTGTATGGCGATAGCGGGACACCCCCTGCAAATCGGCGATCCGGCGTTAGATCGAAGTTCCGAGTGAAGGGCGAGAGGGGAAGGTCGGACTCGACACTCTGACACCACGAAGCAACTCGGCGAGAATGGCGACCCGATTCGACAAGCGCGCGATGGGCCACCCGTTACCGAGCGCAGAGGCCAATTCGCGCCCTACGCTGTCCTCGTTCCAGGACGAAGTGGCGGCGAGCGAACGAGCGAGGCGGACCCGCACCACCTCGGCCGGCAACGACTCGACTGCAGCCGGTGAAGCGGTCGACATGCTCGCGGAAAAGGTCAAAGAGATCGACCTCGATCAGCTCGAGTCGGCGCAGGACCAGGACGATGGCAGGTCACTCAAGGTCAGTCGGTCCGATGGCGGAAAGTGGGGAGTCAAATCAGCGAATACAGTATACCAGAGCGTACTGACGCGTTCTAAACCTACAGGAACGATTATTGGAGCCTACCGAGGCAGACTACGGTGCCATCGCCGGCTTGCTCGACCGCGCTCTCTTGCGACTCTCGGGAGAAATCGTCGTCCAGGTACGGGCATTTGACTCGCAGGAGACTGGACAAGCGCGGCGGCCCTTACGCTGACACGATCCTCCTCGCTCTATCGCTCAGATTGGCGCGCACTCGCTCACGCAGAAAGGAATCGCCGCGATCCTGGAAAGTCCTGACTCGAAGCAGGCCATCGACCCCTCCGCCACCGTCTTGCAGCAAAGCGACGTCGACACGATTCTTGCGACTCTGCGCGAGGCACTCTTGACTATAAACAGCGAGGTCTCAATTCTCCACAACCCGTTCGATGCAGAGGGAAAGTACAAGGCAGACGACGGGATCAAGTTGACTCCGACGGCGAGTGCGGTCAACGACGAGGATACGAACCGCAGATGGAGGAACAAGGCCCTCAAGCTCATGGTGCGGAGAAAGCCCGAGACGGCAGAAGATCTCATCGAGAGCCGGATAGCTGTCGTCGGCAACGTCGTCAGTTTTGCGATTTCCTTCCCGCCACAGTCCCCGCCCGTGCCGACGTACTGACTCCTAGATCCCTCCCTCTGCCTCTGCCTCGCCCTCCACTCCACTCCACTCCACGACTTTGCTCTACTCGTCCACAATCACCTCCGTACCAGGACGCTGGCAAGTCCTCGTTGTTGGGAGTTCTCACCCGAAGTCGTCTCGACGATGGCCGCGGCAAAGCCCGCGTCTCGCTCTTCCGGCACAAGCACGAGATCGAGACCGGTCGAACCTCCTCTGCCGGTAACGAGATCCTTGGATTTCAGCCGGACGGGAAAGTGATCGTACCGGAGGATCATGCGAAACAGCAGGCGACGTGGGAAAGTATCGCGCACAAGGCGGCCAAGGTCGTCAGCTTTACGGACTTGGCTGGACACGAAAAGTATCTTAAGGTACGCGCTCGAGACTTGCACTGTCGCCTTCTGTTGCAGAAGCTGACGAGTAGTCTCTCCGGCAGACTACGCTGGCAGGCCTCACGGGCACAGCTCCGGATTTCGTCCTTCTAATCTTGGGAGCGAACGCCGGCCTGATCGGCATGTCAAAAGTGAGCCGTCGCTGCATCGGATACTTCTCAAGCTGTCTGCGAGACCGGTGCTCACCGTTTTGCAAGTGCATCAGGAGCATCTCTCGGTCGCGCTGGCGCTGTCTTTACCGATCGTTTGCGTCATAACCAAGGTCGACTCGACGCCGCCTCAGGTTTACGAGCAGACGGTCAAGCAGCTCGTCAAGGTTTTGCGCTCGCCGGGGTGCAGGAAGAAACCTGTCTTTGTGAGTATCTTACTCGGTGTTCCTGCTTTCGGCGCAGATGACACCGACTAACCCCTGTCATGTCTGCCGCAGGTCAACGACAATGGCATGGCCTGTGAGCTCGCGATGGGTTTCGCCGCCGAGAAGGCATGTCCCGTCTTTCGGGTTTCGAACGTTACGGGCGAGGGCCTCGAGCTACTCAAGGTCCGTCGCGGCTCTCCTCGAGGACTCATTCTCTTCCGTATCGTCCTGACTCGAGCAACACTTTGCAGTCCTTCCTCAACGTGGTCAGACCGGCTCACTCGGCCGAGGTGTTTCCCGTCGACGCCGATTTCGAGCTCGCGGTCGCCGACGTCTACAGTGTCCCTTTCGTGAGTCCCCTGCTTCATATCTTCGCCGTGGTGTTCTCCGCGCTGACTGTGAGTGATGCCGTAGGTCGGAACCGTCGTATCGGGCGTTGTCATGGCCGGTTGCGTCCGCCCTGGCGACGTGCCGCTCCTCGGACCCGACTCGGTGAACCAGTTCATCCCGGCTGCGATCAAGTCGATCCAGCGGAAACGGGTCAACGTCGACTATGCCGAAGCGGGACAGGCGGTCACGCTCGCGCTCAAGCGGATCAAGCGCGCGCAGGTCCGGAAGGGGATGGTCCTCCTCGCCAAGGGCGACAAGCCTCCGATAGCGACTCGTCGTTTCGAGGGGCAGACGCTCATCTTGTATCACAACACGCTCATCACGACTCGCTGGCAGGTACGACCTACCTACCTCACCCAATCTGCACGTCCAAGTCGGAGATGCCCGCGCTGACTGACAGTCGCTCCGGCCGTTCGCAGGCGATGATGCACATCGGCGCCGCCCGGCAGACTGTCCAGATCGAAAAGATTGTCGAGAAGCAAGCGATACGCACGGGTGATCGTGCCACGTGAGTTTCCGCGTGTCTCCATACTAACTCCCGGGCTGACGAGCTTGGCCCACCACCTTTTTTTTTTCAAGTATTCGCTTCAAGTTCGTCAAGAACTCGGAGTACCTCCATGTCGGCATGCGCTTCTTGCTGCGTGAAGGCAAAACCAAAGTGCGTATTCGAAGACCGTGCATATGCTTGAGTGGGCGAGCCATTGACCGTCAACTCTTCTTCCCGCGCAGGCTCTCGGCGTGGTCACGCGGTTGTTGCCCGACAACAGCAGGGACGATCCTGAACCGACCCCGCTTGGATAAGCACTTGTGACTTGACTCTATAATCTCTGTGACCTACTCCCTCTGCTGTTGTCGTCCAGATTATCTTCTCTCTTTTTCTTTTCTCTTTTCTTTGTTGTCCGTGATTCCTCTCTCCTGCGCACCATCTCCTCGTGTTGCCTGTATCCGCCTTTTTGCTGCAATCTATCGGCACTGCTATCAAGCCTTGGGGACGCGTCCAGGCTTTTCCCGTTACGGATCGGCGACCCGAGGACTTTGAGTCGCCACGGCCGTGTCGGCCTTTCTCCCTTTCTCTCTCGAGCGAGCCATGTCGTCCATCTCGACGGCTCAGGCCTCGAAGAGCTTCCTAAGCCAATGCGACGACCTTTTGACGTGAGTCGCGCTCTACGAACTCGCGTCTGCCCTATACTCACCCTGAACGCGGAACCCTCCCTCCCTCGCGATTTTCCCACGCGTCCTCCTCCCTGCCCTCGTCGCTCGTTCTGCGGGGCGCAACACAGCCGCTTAATCCTCGACTATTCCGTCTTTGGCGTACCGAAGCTCGACGGGCGCGCTACGGGCAAGATTGAGGATGCGCGCGAGCCGAGGATGACGGATCGCGAGTTGGACGAAACGCGAGAACTCGTTCGCCAGGTGCGTTTCTTTCCTGCATAGTCTCTTGTACTGCGTGCGGAATCCTGCCGCCGAGACGCTTTCCTTGCCGGATCCGGCGGCCGAAGCGGGTGTGCGTCTCGACCCCGCTCCCCAAGCCCGCGTGGGGCGCGGAGAGGCGGATCTAGAGTCATCGGAGGATCGCTTTCTTGCTCTCCTTCCACAGACCATGTTGCACCCCGTGACCAACCAGCTGAATCGCCCCTTCCCGCAGCTCCGAAAGGGAACAGTCAAGGTCGACGACGCCCTCGCTTCCCTCCTCAAACTGACGCCCGTTCGCAACTTTGTCAAGAAGTGGGAGGATGAAGAGGCCCCCGGCATCTTTGCGAATCACGCCAAGCGCTACATCCTCGCCTTGCGACCCGACAGCGGAATCTCATTCCACGAGACGGACCGGTACAAGAACCCGCGGGGAAACAAGTCGAGAAAGGGCAAGAAGCCCATCGCGGTCGACACGCCCGCCCGCCGCGACCCGGCCACCTTTATCGAAGTCGGCGTCTTTGCCACGAGGAACTTCAAAAAGGGAGAAGTCGTCAACCTGCGCGGCGGCATCGCCGATCTGACCGAGGAGGAGGACGACGAGATGCGCGACTCGGGCGGTCGCCGCGACTTTTCCGTCTTGTGGAGCGAACGCAAGAACTGCTTCTGCTTGCTGCTCGGCCCCGCGCGCTTTGTCAATCACGATTGCCGAAACAACGTCGAGTTCCAGCTCGTCGGTGCAAACATGACGTTCAAGGTGCTGGAGGACATTGCCAAGGACGAAGAGATCTTTACGCACTACGGTGAGCCCGCGCGTCCTTCCGAGTACAACGACGCTGTATCATGCTCACGTGCCTGTCTATAGGCGACCACTACTTTGACACGAACAACGCGGCGTGCTTGTGCGCGACCTGCGAGGAGTGAGTCTGCGTCGTGGTGCGGTGGTCGAATGCACGCAGGCTGATCCAGGTTTCCCTCTCTAGATTGGCTCAGGGAGCCTTCGCCTCCAAGAAGAAGGTGGCGGAGCCGAAACCCCGACCAGTCGCAGCCGTGCCGCCATCCCGCCGTTCGCATCGCTCGGCAACGCTCTTGGCGCCCGATTACAACGAAGCGCGCGCTCAGAGCGCACCGATCGCTTCCGGTTCTGGGCACTCTATCACGGCGTCGAGGTCGGTCCGCTCGGGCGGACTGACGCGCTCGTCGTCCTTGTCTGCCCTGTCAGGAGGATCTTCTCCGCGAGGCGTGCGGATCCGGCCCCCATCTTCCCGCATCGTCCCCGTGCGAGGCGAAGCTTCCGCCATCGAAGCTCTCCGGAACAAGCCGCGCGGAGTCATTCAACCGAAGCTGCCTCCTCCGCCAGGCTACGCGGACGATTACACCTGGGACAAGAAGAAGCGGGTCGCACATTATATTGGTCCGATTGCCAGCCAGGTCGAGAAGAAGCCCGAGTCGTCCTTGTCGCGGTCAGCGTCGGCGCCATCGCTTGCGAGTCTCGGCAAGCGGAAACGCGAAGAGAGCGATTCGCCGGCGCCGCCGCCGCGTAGTCGCGCTCGCCCGGCCAACAAGAAGGAGTCGCCCGCGCCTTCTTCGCCGAAAAAGTCGCGCCTGGCACAGGTCAAGCTCAAGGCAGTCCGGCTCGGCGAGCGAATGTCGCGCCGCTTGGCCGACGCACCGACCGCGTCTGGACCGAGTGCTCGCGACCGCAAACTCGCCCAACTCCGGAAGGAGATCGGCGGCGCAGACGAGTCCGACTTGAGCTCGCTGGACGACGACGAAGAGGAGGAGCAATCTGCGGTGACCTCGGCGGCGGAAGCTCCTGCGGACGCGGACAGTGACGAGGAAGCGGACGAAGCAGCCGTCGAACAGCAGCTTCTGTCTCCCCAACGTCCCGCTAGCGGAACGGGGGAAGCGGATACTCCTGCTCTCTCCGCATCATCTACCGCCAGCATCTCGCTCGTCGTCAGCTCGAGTTCGTCGAGAGGGCAAGCGAGCTCTTCCCGATCGCGCCTTGTTGATCTCAGCCACACGACGTCGACCCCCGTCGAGGAGATCGGCACGCCTTCTCTTCATGCCCCGTCCGAGATCGGCGAAGAGGACGAGGTGCTCTTGTGCCCAGTCCCGGACGGCAAGCCAGGTCTCCTTGCGCCCGCGCCGAGCTTCTACGCTACCGGTCCGAGCGCCTCTCATGAAGCCGCCGTCTCCAACGACGACGGCTCGGCAGCCAGTAACGACGTGCCGGATTTTCGGCTCGGCCGATCCGACCTCGACAGAGGAGGTAATGGATCGGCCGGACAAGGCATTGGGGCGAGCGGAGGCAGCGGCGGCGATGAGGAGGAAGACGGCGACAAGCGTCCGCCAAAGAAGGCGATACCGGTCGACGCGATGGGCGATGTCGCTGTGGAGGTGGAGAAGGACAAAGGCAAGCAGCGAGAAGAAGATGGCGGACCGGGAAAAGGGCAGGCGATCGCACTGAATGGCGGAGTGCCGGTCGCGCCTAACACGGCCCACCCGCCGATCCCGCCCGTCCTGATGCGAGCCGATTCCCTGAATTCGAGCGACTCTCGCGATGCGGCCGCCGCCTTGCTGCTGCTCCTCGGTGCACCGTACGTTCACAGAAGACGCGTTCTTGTTTCTTTTGACCCTTGCTGACCTGACTTCTTATTTCCCCTTGGCGCAGACCACCTCCGACCAGTCTAGGCACGCCTCCCGAAGAACCACCAAGCCGAGAGTCGCCTGCACCCTCTAAGGCGCCCAGAAAACGAACCCGACGGTCCGATGTGGCGGTTACCAGCTCTTCCCAGCGAGACGACCCCAAACCGATCGGGCTAGCCCGGCGTGCTTCTCGAAGAAGCCGCGCAGAGCCTTCAGCTGTCGCGTCGTCGTCCATAGCAGGCGCCGTGCCTCCCCCGCCCGAAACTAGGCGAACTCGCTCGCAGCCTATCGCGGGCAAACTTCAAGACGTTCTTAGTGCGCCGGAAACGCTCGCCGCTATCGGAGGCTATGACTGGGCCAAGGGCAAATGTACGTACACGCATACCTGCTCTGCGCGCAAGTCTCAAGCTGACGATTCGCATTGTAGACATCTCGACGAAGGAGGCTCTGCATAACCCGTCGGAGGACCCTCGCCCTCCTCCTCGCATGCAAAGCGAAAGTCCGACTCCGTCTCCGCCGCCGGCAAAGCGTCCATCAAAAATGCCCGAGTCTCTCCGGAGGCCGAATTCGAGCACAGCTAGCCGCCAGCCAGCCAAGCGTACGCTCTCTGCACAATCACCCGCTCCAGAGCCACCGCCTACGCCACTCCCGTCGGGGAATCGTTCAACTCGTCGCTCTTTCCCCATGGCCAACATGAAGGTCGCCGACTTGGTCTATTCTCCCGCCGCGCGTCAAGCGACCGGCGGATGGGACCCCGTCCTCGGCAAGTACGTTTCGGCGGCGCACGCAGCGCCAGCGACCGAATCGCCAGCGCCCTTCGCCAACTCGCGAACGCCGCCAGCGAGGTCGCGGTCCGAGAAGCAAGAGCAGCCGAGTCGCCCTCCGCTTGCGGATGGCAAGCGCGCCACACGTCGCAGCTTCCCCATGGCCAACACGACTGTCTCGGACCTAGTCTACTCTCGCGAAGCCCGGGCGGCCGCAGGCGGCTGGGACCCGGTACTGGGAAAATACGTCACGGCGAGCAGCGCGCAGTCGGGCCCGTCTTCCTCTGCTCGTTCGTGATACTCGACTGTGACACCTCACCGCTGGATGAACTCGTCACGCTCCTTCCCTTCTCGCCGACCTCCTCTCTCGCATTTCTGCTTGCCTCCCCTCCTTTGGCCCCTCCCTCTTTCTCCCCGCTGCATCTCGTCATGCTTTGTAGAGTTTCTTCATCGTGCCATATACATTGTCGTTGTGAATGTTCTATCCGAATCTGGGCGGCTCGGTACGCCGTATGTACAATTCAGACCGCCCCAAAGCTGTCCAGCAGCTTTAGCCCGGCAAGGACAGCATCGCCTACCTACCACGCGCCCGCCACGCCGCCTTCGTCATAGTACATGTCTTCAAAGTCTCGACCGACTCCTCCGAACGCGTCCCGCCAATCATGGACCTCGACCGCTCCTCGTTCGTAAGCACCTTGCGGCGCACCTTCCACTTGCTCGCCCGCGCCGCCAGCTGCCGATTCGACACTGGCGTCCCACACGTCGACGCAGATCCCTCGATGGCCGAGGCCGACTTGGCGGATGCTGTCGAGGGGGACGACTGGGCCCTCGGGTCCGGCATCAAGCTGCCTCGCCTCGGGGTGGAAGAGCCGATCGTCCGTAGGCTTCTTGATCTGCCGGAACGTGTCGCCGCGCTTGTTATAGAAGCCGCTGTGCTTGAGCGCGTTGGCGTGGACAAAGAGTGGCGGTGCGTGTCGCAGCTCGTCCGGACCGAGATGCTGATCCTCGGCGAGTTGGTCCCGCTCCTGGAAGTGTTGCCATTCTCGATCTGGGTCGAGGCCATACTGGATCATGGTGTGACCACAGAAGGCGTGTCCTTCGAACGAGTCGGAATGGAGGGCGCCGAGAGAAGAGGGATAATGTGGCGCCATGGCGAAAGGCAGGGAGAGGAAGTAAAACCCGAAGCGCTGCGTTTCAAGCCAGGTTCGGGTGAGTCTCGACACCAGAGCAGATCAGTGCAATCACGAGTTCTTAAGCTGCTCACGAAAGTGTCCTTGTCTCCGCCGGAGAGCCTAAACCAGAACTCCTCGTCTTCCTGCATCGCTCGCGCGATCTCGAGCGCGACAAGGTTCAGCCCACCTCGAGCCCGCTTGTCGACGAGCATCTGTCCCGTCTCGGCCTGCCATGCTCTGGCGGGGGTGCAGTGTAGGTTACCGAGAAGGCGCCAGATCGGGTTGGCGGCTGTAAGTCGTTCCACGCGCAAGAGCATCAACAGATGATGCACAAATTCGCACATCCGAGGGATACAATGGCAATTATGACGCACCCGCGTCACGATTAAAGTCGGGCCAGAGCACCGCTCCGTGTTGTTTGTACGTGGGCGAATCGAAAAGAAAAGTCGGATCCGTCAACGGCACCGAGTCCGAGTCGAGATACAAGATCTCGCTGAACGACGACCTGGCAAGCACTTCTCCCTTCTGCGGGTCCGAATGAATTGTCAGTGCTCCGGTAGCATGTACACGTGGATCGCTGAAGATCGCGAGAAATAGCCAAACACACAATGTGAAACTGCTTCCATTTGCCGTCCCGTTTCCCGATATCAACGGTACGCCAGCGAACTTCGCCATCGAGCGCGTCGATTTCATCTCGGATGGATCCTAGGCGGGAAAGCTCGTCCGGAAAACCCCAGATCTCAATGGGCAGAGAGCAGCGGTGGCGGTTCCGGAGGATGCGCAGGGTGGTCAAGAGTCGTTGTGCCGTGTCCTGGCTGCGGGGAGAATCTCGGTGTGAGATGGTATGGTTCTCTCGCGACGACCCGCGAGGAACGGAAAAGGCCGTGCGGATTTCCTGACTTACTTGCCCGCAGTGGCGACGATGCCGCGACCGTCCTGACCCAACATGACCTCCAATTCGCGCTCTGATTTCGGCTGCCCGCCCTGTTCCCATCCGAAGCGCGCCTTGACTTTATCAACAATCTTTCGCCGTGCCTCCGTCAGGACTTTCGCAGTCATGGTCGGCCAGACGTTTTCCCCCTCGTTCCGCATCATGTCACGATTGGCTTGTCGCCAGGTATTTGGACATCGCCCCGTCTGCGGTTCTTGTTCGAGCGCAGGCGCGTATTCCAAGATCGGCCGCGCGTCGAGGGCGTCGAGCAGCGAAACGGCTTTGCTCTGGAGGGTGTCGGGAGCATCGACTTTTGCCGCCTCGCTGCCCGGAGAGACGCGAGCTGGCGGGTAGGCGTACGAGTTCTCGAGGCGAGAACCGCTGCTGCTGGTCGTAATGTAGAAGAGGAAGCAGCAGCTCGCGATGGCGAGGACGATGATTGCAGGTCGCCTCGTCCGCGGATCTCGCAGCGAGTGTAGCAGCCATCTCGGAGGACGCAGAGAGCTCATCTCGTCGGCATGCTAAGCAGCACGCTGGTCTCGGCAATGCTTTGCGCAAAGAGAGAGAGACTCGACATCTCGGTGATGAAAATGAACGGCGATCGACGTGAGGCGGTGCAACGAGCTCAACTCCGCGGAGTATTTAGAGGCCAGCTCGCCCGCATACACTGTAGAGGAAGTATAGACTTGGCACACCTTCAGGAAACTCGTTGTCAAGAAATGAGGAGTATTAGGTTTGCAATGAGAACATGAAATACTGCTTCGTGAGAGGGCTCGGTTGGAAGTCGTGACGGCACTGTATACAAAGATGTGATTCGAGAGGGTCCTGGACAGCAAGGCTTAATGCAGGAGAACGAGACCGAGGAGACTTGACAAGACGACGCCGACGGTAGACTGGTACGGCGTGGCTTTGGTCGCGCCACTGATCGGTGCACTCGTGACGGCCGGCGCGCTCGAGGTCGCGTTCTCCGACCATTCCTGCACCGTGCTCGGGATCTGTCCGTCGAGGAACGTGTTCCCGCAGTATTGGGCCATCGCTCGACCGACTTGAGACTCGGCCGGATCCGATTCGAAGATGGGCAGGAGCTTGGTCGTCATCCCGTGCAGGCAGTTGTCGCACATGCGCTGAGCCGGCAAGTCTTCGAGCGCCGACAGGTTGACGGTGGCGAGTTTCGAGAGGGTCAGGTCGGAGCCGAGGGCGTTTTGGAAATTGGTGAGGACGGCGGTGGCGCAGTAAGATCCGTTCGTGCTCTGTTGCAAGCAGATCCCCTCTTTCACTCTGGAGAAATTGGCGACGATATCACGGATGGCGACCTGAGTGGTACAGGAGAATAGGGCGGGGTCAGTACGCAAGGTAAAGCAGGGCGGTAAGAGGAATTTGGTCTGTGCACAGAGACGGCACGTACGACGGCGACGTTTCCAGCACTCAGCTCGTCCGAGCAGCCCGCTTCCAAGATTGAAGTCGCGTTGGCCACAGCCGTCTCCGAGCAGTTGGGCTGACTGCAGACGGAACCGAGGTACGTGTTCTGCGAGCAAGGGTCTGGTCTCGTCAGAACACGCGGGCTAGCCGCGGACGAGAGCAGTACTCGAACTCACGACTGCATCATCAAAAGCGATCAGAACGAGGGCGAGTAGTCGGACAGAGTTATGAGTCAGGAAAGGTCAGCCCACGTTTCTGCCGGTCTCTCCGCCTGGATTCCTTCTCGACGCACTCGGTTCAATAAGCGATCCGGAAGCAGTCACGGCGGGGAACAGATTCCCCAAGCTCGCGCACGTAGCAAATTCAGTCCCGAGCAGGTTCGACACGCCTTGGATGCAGCGACGCCCGATGATGAGCGGATTGAGAAGCTCGTCGGCCGACTGGGCGGTCGCGCTCGGAGCGAGCGCGAAGGCGGCGGTCGTGACGGCGAGAGTACGGAGCAGCATGTTTTCAGCAAATCGTCAGTGGGAGCAAAGAGGAGTACATAGCGCCATTGTGTCGTCGTTTGCAAGTCGAGAGAGTTGAGCCAAGAAACAAGAGCCGCGTCGGGCGCGGCGACGGCCGGACGAGCCGCCCAGGAAAATCCGAGCCGGCTGAGCATTACGTAAGCAAGTGTCTGTGCAGGAGGCGCATCTCGGGCGCTGTTGGAAGAGCTACATATACGGACTGCTCCAGGCAGTCGGCTTTAGAAAGATGGAGGGACGCATGGCGGAAAATCAAGTGGCGGAGAAAACATCGTCGCGAGGCGGAAACTCCGGAGCATGGTCTGTGCTGCGTATGGGTGGCGAGAGCCCGTATGTCCGCCATACTCTCGCAGGTAGAAGTCGTTCGGTGGGTGATTAACGGGTGCGCTCAGGCGATCAAGGCGGCGCCTGCGAGGCCTGCGACGGCGATACCGGCGACCTTGCACCACGATCCCGCCGAAAGGTCGGCAGCTCCGCTGAGCGACGTCGACGAGACTGCATTGTTCCCACTCGACGAGTTGGACGAGCTCGATCCCGATCCCTCCTGGATGCCGGAGGGGATCTCACCGTCGAGGAACGAGCTGCCGCAGTAGCTGCTGATCGCGCTGCTGACGTTCGAGGACGAGGACGCCGAGTCGAGAATCGGAACGAGCTTGGTGGTGAGTGCATGTGCGCAGTCATCGCAGACGTCCGAGGACGGGATCTTCTCCAACGAGGCGAGGTTGAGAGACGTGAGGGTCGACACCGTCAAGTCGGTTCCGAGAGCGGTCTGAACCTTGGTTAGGAGGTCGGTGACGCAGTACGTCGAGTTGGAGCTCTGCTGCAAGCAGACAGCCTCCTTGACCGAGTTGAAGTTGGCGACGACGGTGCGTGCGACGGTCTGCGAGTCCAGAAGACATCGGGAAGGGCATTGCGCAAAGTCAGTCAGTTGCTGCTCGCGTTTCCACTCGAAAGACCGAGACTCACCACAAGCTCATTGCCGGAGCTCAAGTCGGATGCGCAGCCCGCGTCGATGACGGATGTAGCGTTCTCGATAGCGGACGAAGAACAGTTTGAACTGCCACAGAGGGTACCGAGGTACGAGTCCTGCAGGCATAGATGAATCAGTGTTCTGTCGCTCCACTGAGTAGTCTGAGCTTCTATGAGGTACATACAACTGCAGGCGAAAGGCGAGGTCAGCGAACAGGTCTGGTGAGCCAAGTTTGGTGAAGAAGGACGTACTCGACGAGACGACCGAGCCGCTCGAGGTCAACACCGGAAGGAGGCCGCCGACATCGGCGCACGATGCAAAGTCAGAGCTGAGGAGGCTCGAGACGGAAGACTGGCAGGTCGACGAGATTCCGGACAAGAGGGACGAGGCACCGCTGTCTGCTGCAGAAGCGGTCGACGCAAAAGCAGCGAGAGCGGCGGTCACGGTCACGGCGGTCCGGGCAAGCATTCTTCGCTATAGGCTAGGTTTTCGAGAAGAGAAGTAGGAGCGAAAGGAACGTCGTGCATAAGTCATAGCGGAGTGCATCGGAGTTCACAACTGAAAGAGGCGGTGTAACGCATCGCATCGCAACGGACGGAGCGAAAAAAATAGCCCTCGGCGGACTGCGAGAAAAAATAGGCGCATAGCTTACACCGCGAGAGTAGTTAGTCCGACATATAATTACGACAAGTCCCGCAATTGATCACACCTTCCACCCATCGAATTCCCACGCGCAGACGCGCACGCGTTCTCGTTTCCGACCGCGGCTGACAAACTTGAGCTTGCCGATCGCGACTTCGCGCCCTTCCTCGTCGACTTCGTAGTTGCCGTGTCCAGGGACGGCGTACGTCGTCGGGGTCCGGATCGGCTCGAGCGAGAGCGTCACCTTGACGGTCGACGAAGAGAGGGGGACGACTTTTGGTGATGCGGCGAGCGAGCGCGGTTCCTGCGTAAGGTCAAGACGATCGTCAACATTGTTCGCAGCTGCATGATCAAGAATACGACGGCGCGAGCGTACCCAGCCTCCGGTCCCCTCTCCGCGGACAGAGTAGACTTCCCAGCTGTCGCTGCCGCCGCCGAGATCCTCCCACGCGACCACGTTGGCCAAGTCGAGCGATCCCGCGACAGTCACCTCGCGGACAATCTGCGGCTTGATAAACGTCAAGCCAAAGTGGTCGTCCGTATCCGGTGCTGTCGATTTGTTCGTTCGTGAGTCAGCGTCCAGCGAGCTAGCTCATCCCCAACCGTCAGCCGTCCGAGAGACTTACGTAGGAAGCTCTGCCAGCAAGTCTCTGTACCTTTGCCGTCCACCGCGAGGTGCCAGCTCCCGTTCTTGACCCACCACTCCTCGTCCGGCCACGCGCTCTCCATCTTGGCACTCGCGCCGCCCGCCGCTCCCATCCCTGCTGCAGCCCCTCCTAACCGACCCAAGTTGCTCGTCCCTCTCCGCTTCTCGACCATCAAAGCGTTGAACCGTTCCTCGTGCTCCTTGACGGTCCATCCCGGTGCGAGGGGCAAAAAACCCGTACTCGGCGGGGGCAACGCCAGATCAGGATGATCCCGTTCCCGCTCGGCGATCACCGTCCGCCACTCGAGCCCGTCCGACTCTTCCCGCCCGAACCGACTCATCCACCGCAGGAGGGAAGGTTGACCTTGCCCGGCGGGCGTGTCAAAGTAACTTTGGCGGAGCGCTTCCGGATCGGGGAACGGTGTCAACGAGGTCGTGAAGAGGCAGGCGTCGTTGGCGCAGGGGGCGCGGGTATGTGATTCGGCGGGAGGCGTCGACAAGGGAAAGGGAAACGGGACGAGGGAGGGTGTCGCCAGAGTGAGGGCGAGGAACAGAGTTCGCACAGCCGAGCGCTGTAGGGTCCGGAGACATCAGCGTCAAGTGAAGGGAACGTTTGATTATCCAAAGTAGGTGACCCACGATGTTGCCGTATACGACCGCCCATTGGTCGACTCCGTCCCCTCGGCTCCAGCCAACCTCGCCCCCCTCGACATCAATCGGAACGAGGTCATTCGGCATCTGCTCCGGGTAAGAGTTGGTCCACAGGGAGAAGAACATGTCGGCGACGAGGGACTGGTCGCGCGAGAGCAAGACAGGGGCGGCGGCCTGTTGCTGCGTGAAGCGACGGGAGAGATGCCGCGGCGCGAACGAGCCGGTCCCGAGCCAGGTGAAGCCGGTGTGCAGGTCGAGGTCTGCGCGAGGGTGTTGTCAGTTTCTAGCAAGGGTGATCAAGCGGAATGGTCTCATAACACGGACCAGGGTGCTCAAAGCGCCACCGACGGTGTTCGAGGTGGATGATGGGCATCGTATTGCTCGAGATGCGTCCTCCGGCGAGAGCGCTGTTTCCACTTCCTCTCCCCGCACAGCACTCGACGTACTTGGCGTACGTCGTATCCATGTAGCTGTGGGCGGGAAGCGCGTATCAGCACTCTCTCTCTCCGGTGCGAGGAAGGGGTCCGGAACGAGCATGCGGTTGCGCAGAAAGAACGGACATGTTGAGCCAGTCGTCGTCGTTGAAGTAGCAGTGTTCATAGGTGGCCATCGAGCAGGCGAGGTGCTTGCCTGCATCGTGGATGTTGGACGGCGAGTTGACGATCCGCAGGCTCGCCGCTGGGAGATTGCTTCGCGGCGGAGGCGCAATCTTAAAGTCCTGCATAGGTGCACCGGCGGAGTCATTCAGCCAAAGACACGCGGGATGATGTCATAAGCAGTGTTCCGCGTACCGAGGATTTGAGGTCAACGTCGGGGTGATTGTTCCAGATGATGATTTCGCGGATGAACGGGTACCGCGAGATGTGGCTGACGACGAGTTCAAGTCCCTTTCTCCGTTTCCAGTGCAGCAGGACGGCCGAGACTCCGACGACGGGCGACGTCTCGCTCCAGATGGACCTGAGCGAGAACAGGGCGGGCGAGTAGGCGGACGAGCGGGACTCGATCAGGTCGACGAGGCGGGCATGGTTGGCCTTTTGCACATCGGAAGGCGGTTCGGCGACGTATCTCCGCGCGAGGTCGTCTTCGTGTACCCATGCTGGAGTCTGTACGACGCGAGGAGCGTTGAGGGCGGCGCGCGATACGAGTGCGACTTGGAGAGCGAGGTAGCCCGCCACCAGGAAGAGGCCGAGCGCGCAGCGGCGCCGGATCGGGTTGGTGTGGGTCAAAGCCGAGAGGATAGCATCGATGACGACGACTGGGTACGTGGTCGGTACGAGCGGCAGGATGTCCTGCAGAGCGGTGCGGAACAAGTTGAGTGAGGCGGGAAGGCGACGGTATGGGGGGAGGGGAAAAGGGAGGACGTACGGCGGTGGTCATGACATAGCCTCCCTTCTTTTTACTCCTTCTCTCTAGACTCTCTGACTCGCCCCGAGACTAGGAGCGTGCGTAAGAGTGCGAGCGACTTGGGGCGAGGCGAGAACTGCGAGTTTCACGCTGAACTGATCTCAAATTCTCCTCGAAACTCCTTCAGAGCCTGCGACTGGCGGTCCATCTGATCCGGAAATCTACTCGGAGTGCAACGCTGCTCGAACGGACGCGCGCCGTGCCCTGTGAGGCGAGCAATCACGCCCACAGCAGATCGAGATGAATGTCGACTTGCTCAGTCAGTTCCACACAGCGCCACGTACAGTCTGGGGTGGCGCCTAGGAGCTCACAATCTTCCTCCCATAGACCCATTCTCGACGTCGGTGCCGGAGAACTTTGACTCGTCGGTCGACGCCGCCGCCCTCTGCGCCAGATTCAACCCGAGAGGGCTCTATGCCGGACACTACATCGCCGTAGGCAGGCTAGACGGCGTAGTCGCAGTCATAGACTTTGAGACAAAGAACATCGTCAGGTGGCTCGAGGGGCACGTCAAAGCAGTCACCACCGTCTGGTCAGTTTCCACTCTCTCTCTCTCTCTCTTCCAGAAACGGCCGTCCGCGTCCGCGTACTCCGAGTGAATCGCTTTCAGTCTTCGGCAACGAGCTCAGCTGATCGAATCTCGCGGCCCGCAGCTGGTCCGGAAACTCGCGCTACCTCCTCACGGCCGCCCGGGACTGGAACGTCATCATCTGGGACTTGTCTGCCGGAGCAGCAGATACCCTCCAAGGTGAACGGAGACACACGGTCCGCTTCGATGCACCCATAACCAGTGCGGCTCTACACCCCCGGAACAGGTGCGTTTGGATGCGACGGCCGCCTCTCGCAGAAGAAGAAGCCACGGCTGACGAGAATGGATTACGTTCACTTGCGGCTTCGGCAGCAAACTGCTGGTTGTGACCCTGCATGGGCAGACCCAACCAGTCTTTGTCGATTTGCGAGATGAAGGAGGCGGGAGGTGGGAGCTCGAACCGCCACCTGACGAGGACGAGATGGCAGAAGACGAGGACGAAGAGATGGAGACCATCCGGTCCGTGCAGCTCCCCTCCTTCCTCGTTGCCCCGCGAGCTTGGCAGCTCGCAGCTGACCACCCGAACGTCGTGAAACCCTCGTAGCGAAATCTCGACGTACGCTCGCTTCAACCCGAGAGGCGACCTCATCTACGTCGGAACCTCGCGCGGCAACATCCACATCTGGGACGTCCAGACCAAGGAGGCGAGTCTTCGGATTCCCCTCGGGTATCCATGCAGCAGCGTGGTCTGACTTTTCACCTGCTTTGAACGAGCAGTGGCTCTGGACTGAATACGTCGGCAGCCCGACCGCCGTCAAACACCTGGAATTCAACAGCTCGGGCTCGCAAGTCACTGGGCCCTTGAAAACCTTCCGCCTCGGGCCCCGAGACTGACACATTGATTATGCACCTCACAGCGCCCTCGTACTCAACTCTCAAGACCGCTGCATCCGCTACATCACGCTCTTGCCGTTCCCTCCCTCTCCTCCTTCTGACTCCGAAGACGAAGAAGCCGCCGCCGCGTTCGAACCTCCGCCGCCGAGACCGCCGCGAATACCGTACTTTACCGTCGAGCACAAGTTCCAGGACTTGGTGAACCGGACGCCGTGGAACGGGTGTGGGGTCTCGAGCGATGGAGAGTACATCATCGGAGGCAAGTCTGTTGGCTGCAGATTGCGAGGAGACAATGTCGTCCGTGACTGACTATTCGAGGCGCTGCTTGGTTACCCTGCTCTTCAAACTTGCAGGTGCTGGCAACAAGGGCGCGCACAACATCTACATCTGGGACCGCGAGACCGGGACGCTCGTCAAGATCCTCGAAGGGCCGAAAGACTCGTGCGAAGACCTAGACGTGAGTCGTACCTCGTCCACCCTCGGAAATGGCAGATGAACCGCAGCTCGTCCCTCTCTGGGCTCCTAACGCTCGTAGGCAGACGAAACTGACGATCGATGTTCTCTTTCTCCCCCGCGCGACAGTGGCACCCCTTCCGGCCTTTAATCGCCTCGGTCTCATCGCACGGTTTCATCCACCTGTGGGTGACACCAATCGTCGAGAACTGGAGCGCTTACGCCCCCGGCTTTGAAGAGCTCGACGAGAATCGCGAGTACGAGGAGAAGGAGGACGAGTTTGATTTCGTGCGTTGCTCCTCCCCCTTCCCTCTTCGTCCCGGGCAGGAAGCTCCTCGGACCTGATCAGCCTGAAACAGTTTGACACTGACTACTGAGCATGTTTAATGCCCCGGTTCACAGGAGGACGAGAACGCGATCCGCCGCCGAGCCGCCGACGCGCAAGACCACCCCGTCGACATTGTCTCGCACCCGGCCCGAACCATCGTCGTCGAACCGTGGCCGGACGATGACCCCGCCGGAGCCGAAGCGTACGAGGCGTTTGTCCGGAGAGGGGTCGAGCTGGACGAGGACGCGGACCCGCCGGCGAGTGCGGGAGGGGGCAGCGCGTTCTATCCTGAACCGTTACTCTTGCCCGAAGGGATGTTTGACGAGGCGCCGGTAGAGTCGCCGTCTGCAGGGGGCAGGAGGTGATGCAGGACTCGTTTCTGCGTCTCGCATGCGTGATGAAGGGCTTACACACCCCATCGGTCCCACCCTACTTCTCTCGGGTGTTTGGGCAGATTGAAAGGCATGTTCGCTAGAAAAAGCATGGGCTACCAACCGACTTGGATAGCCTGCCAACCGGGCGAGTTCTGCTCTTGGCAGCCAGACGATCAGGCTCTTCGACCTGTGAAGTCGAAAGCGCGAGCCTCAACAGGCTCTTTCGAGCACCTCTGAAGTCGTTTGTCACAGTTTACCTCAAGAGGCAGAAAGCCCTGTTGTATGATCGAGTTTGCGATCTTTTGCTAGACGCTTCTCTAAGTCACGACTCTAGCTACAGACGCCAAGGCGGGAATGAAGAGGGGGTAACTTAGGCAAACTCCTTGAACTTGCCGGCGCCGATCTTGTCCTCAAACTTCTTCGCCTCCTTGACAAACACGGCCTTGACGTCGTCCTGGCTCGACTTGGTGTCGAGCTCGGCCTTGAACGCGGCCACGTCTTCCGGTTCCATGACCGAGAACAAGAGGTCGAGTTCGGAGAAGCACGCCTCGACCGTGGCGGGGGCGGGTGCCGTACCGGCGACGGTAAAGTAGTTGTGGACCGTCAAGAGGTTCGTGATCGCCTTCTTGTCCTTCTTGACGTTCTTGGCCGCGGCGGCCTTGGCCTTCTTTGCCGCCTCGCGGTCAGCCTGCAATGCCGATTCGGTCGGACACATCCCCCTCGGTCAGCAATTTGCAATCCCAGTGAAAACAAAGACGCGAGTACTTATGAAGGAAGCGCACCTTGTCCGAGGCGTCCTTGGCAGCCTGGTCAGCCGCAGCCTTCTCCGCCTCCTCCTTGGCCTTGCGCTCCTCCTCGGCCTTGACCTTGGGGTCGACCGCTGCGCCGCCGTTGGCAACGCCACCCTTGCGCTTGGCTTCGCGCGCGGCCTTCTCGGCAGCGCGGAACGCCTTGATCCGCGGGTCGAGCGCGAGCGCCGTGTCGATCATGGTGCGCCGGCGCGTGTTGTCCTCCTTCTTCTTGCGGTCGCGCTCGGCCTTGTTCTTCTTCTCCTGGTAACGCTTCTCGTCGCGCCTGTTGTGGTTCCAAAACAAGAGGATCAGGTTGGCCGATTCTTCGAAAGCGGGGGCATGAGCAACGCCACGAGAGGCGGGTGTACTCACGAGTCGGCACCTTCGGGCGCGTCTTTGTCCTCGTACTCGAACGATCGCCACGAGTCCATGTTGTAGAAAAAGTCGTAGAACGCCTCGACCTCTTCCTTGGGAGTGTTGGCGTCGCCGAGTTGCGGCGCCGGTTGCTTGCGCGAGAAGCGCCCCTCGCGGTCAAACACGGGCCCCCAGAGCTCGTAAAAGTTGGCGTCGGTCGTCTGGTCCTTTTCGGGGAACTCGTCCGTGACGGCCGGGTCGACAGAGTCGAACTGGCGGCGCTTTTCCGGGTTCGAGAGCGTCTCCATGGCTGGTTGGCGGGAAGGGCTCTCGTCAGGTCAAACTCGCCTTCCTGGGAACGAATCGTCTGGTAGAGATAGAGAGAGAGACAGTGCCTCACCCTTGGCAATGCACTTGAAGAACGAGTCGTCGTTGGCGGATCCGCCGGCGTTGGCCTTCTTGTCCGGGTGGTGACGCAGGACCTTGCGGCGGTCTGCGGCGGCGCGTGTGTCAGCTGAGCACTCATCGAGAGAACACAGAGGAGGGCCGCGAACTCACGAGCCTTTTTGATCTGTTCCTGGTCTGCCTTGTAGCGGAGGTGCTGGAGTCCGAGGACGGCATAGTGGTCCTGGTCCTTCCACCGCTTCGGGTCGAGTTCGAGCAGGTCCTCGTCCTCGTCCTCGCCACCGAGGTCGGCGTCGACGTCGTCCTCGACCTCGTCGCCGTTGCCGAGCGCGGCGAGGCGCTCTCGCTCGAGCTTGTCGTCCTCCTGGAACGAGCGGTTGTTCAAGATGCGGCGGGCGTGGGCGTGGAAGGCGGGTCCGACGGGGTAGACTGCGGTACCCGACGTGGACGGAGCTGCATGCACGTGTCGATTACAGTCAGCGTGCGTCAAAGGGAGGTGAAGGTGGAGGTGAGCTCACGCGAGAGGGGAGCGAACGCGGGCGCAGTGTAGCCCTTGGTGAGGGGCGGGAGCGCAGTCTCGAGCGTGACTACCGTAGCGTGGACCATCTTGCTTCGCTATGCAGAATCCGAACCGAGGATCGACTTGCAGCCGAGGGACCGAACGCTCTGTAATGCGCTCATTACTGATCACAATTGTATCGACCTTACTTTTGTTTTCGATGCACTTGCCCTCATCGACTTGGTCCACTCACTACCTCTTCCTTCGGTATACCGGTCAAAGGGAAACCAGTCTCGCATCCTGTATCACGCCCAATGTGGGCGAAAAGTCTTCCCGCTGCCCTCTGCTACATTCCGAAGACTGTCCCCGCTGACCAGCTTTGAATTTGATCTTAACACGAGACAGCACTTCGGATGGTCTGATCTCCCCTTTCCACGCCGGGCAAGAGACCTACCTCCATGGCCGACTCTTTTGCCCAAGTCATGCCTCGGTCTCCGCGCGTTCAAGGTGGCGTGGTGAACGCGAGTCACTGGATTAAACACTCGCGAAATGGGGTGTCGTAGCTGTAGTCAGGAGGTTCGGATGAATGACACAAGTAGTTCGAATGAACGACGCGAGTACGCCATACAGAGCTTTGTGGGCACTCAGCAAGCATTCGAGCTTCAAAGACCGTCGTCCATTCGAGATGAAGCAGTCTTGACTGGAAACAGCGTAGGACGCCTGGCGAGAGTCGTTTCCTCGCGTCGGAGCATGCCTCGTAGCGGCGTAGTGTTGTGGAGGAGGCGTACTTGGTGGCAGCGGCGTATTCCCTGCCTCCAGCGTCTACCGTGGCACGATGGGAGAGTGCGATCGGGGCCAAGAGCACGATGGTACATGCGCCGCAGCTCAAGTCCGTCGGTTCCGGAGACGAGATTGTGAGAAATATCCAAGCAAGCGGTCTACCGACCGGTCCTGATCGCGCGCTCCCGTGGGCTGTGGTGGTGGTGGCCGCGAGAAGAGGACGGAAGGCGAGCGAGTCCATGTCCACCGTGCTCATCGCGGTGCAGCCAGAAGAGGTAGTAGCACGAAGCCCGCGGGCTGCGTGTGTATGCGCGCTCGCACATCGCTCAGCCAGTGCCTTAGATCTAGAGAGCGAACCGCGGGCAGACTGATGAGCCTCTCGGAGTTTGTCGGAGATCTCGAAATGCTTCCGCGCCAAGGGGAAACGGTCCAATCGGAATCGACTAAGCTCTCTCTCTCCTGCTAGCACTATAGACCTAGATCCGTAGGGCTATACTCGATCCGGAATCGGGCCATGGCAGGTCCTCGTGCCGCCGCTGCATGGCGTCCACTCGCCCGCTTCGTCCAGCACTCGCACCACCAGCTACCTTCGCTCTCGGCCGCCGCAGCGATCGCTCGCTCCTTCTCGTCGACGGCATGCTCCAGATCAGCTGCGTCGACAGCCCCGTGGCAGCAGCTTGTCAGCCAGGCCACCGCCCGATCACCAGTCTCCCACCCCTCTCCGACGACAACTCCGAGATCACGAGCATTCCGCTATGCAGTCGCTCAAATCCGCAGGCAGCACGTCCGACTACAGTCCACCGTCGCGTCAGCAGCAGCAACGGCGATTGATCCGACCCACCAGCAGCAGCACCACGCTGCAGCAGGAGTAGCCGAGCCGTCAGGGTCGACCTTCCCCGACCCGCCCGAAGTGCCACTCACCTCGCCCGTCGTCTCCAAGTACCTCTTCGTCATCGCCGGCCTCGTCTTTGCCATCGTCGTTGTCGGAGGCATGACCCGCTTGACCGAGAGCGGCCTCTCGATCACAGAGTGGAACGTCGTCAAGGGCGTCAAGCTGCCCATGACCCGCCAAGAGTGGGAAGTCGAGTTTGACAAGTACAAGGCCACCCCCGAATGGAAGATGTGAGTTCGATGCTTCTTTCTTTGCTTCGGAGCGGATTCTGACCCCTCTGGCCGTGAACCCCCGCGCCGCGCCACACCGCGCAGCAACAACCAGCACATCACGCTCGAAGAGTTCAAGACCATCTACATGTGGGAATGGGCACACCGCATCCTCGGCCGCGTCATCGGTCTCACCTTCCTCGCCCCGATCCCCTACTTTGCCTACACGCGCCAACTCGGCCGCGGCGCCTTCCTCGCCCTCTTTGGCATCGCGTCCCTGATCGGCGGGCAGGGCGCCCTCGGTTGGTACATGGTCAAGAGCGGACTGGACGAGCAATCCGTCAAAGACTTGGGAGGCGTCCCGCGCGTGAGTCAGTACCGCCTCGCGGCCCATCTCGGGATGGCGTTCCTCGTCTACGCGGCGTGCTTGCGGTTCGGGTTCGGCGCCGCGCGGGATTGGAAACTCGCGCGCAAGGTCAAAGGGCTCGCGGGATGGCAGACGGTCGAGCAGACCCTCGCCGGGTTGCAGACCAAGGCGGTCGGACGGACTCGCACTCTGGCCACCGTCGTCACTGCCCTCGTCTTCACGACCGCCCTCTCCGGTCAGTTCGCCTTCTCTCTTGCCTGTATGACACCGCCACTGACGCGCAAATCTTTTCGGTATGCAGGCGCTTTTGTCGCCGGACTCGACGCCGGTTTGATCTACAACGAGTGGCCGCTGATGGGCGGCAAATTGCACCCGCCTTCGTACGAGCTCAACAAGGACTTTTACTGCCGCAACGAGGACAAGTCGGACCGGTGGCGCAACATCTTTGAGAACCCGACCACCGTCCAGTTCGACCACCGGATGCTGGTGAGGCGCTCGCTCCCCCCCCTTTTTTCTTCTTCCCTTTCGCGAGCGAGTGAGTCAATGCTTACGACGTTTGACACCCCTGCTGTAGGCCTACACGACGTTCGCCTCGATCGTGTCCCTCTTCCTGTACGCGCGACGACCGCACATCCGTTCCCAATTGCCCCCGACGACCTACCGCTTGATCAAGGGCACCCTGCACATGTCCTTGCTCCAAGTCGCCCTCGGCATCTCGACGCTGCTGTACCTCGTCCCAATCCACCTCGCCGCGACGCACCAGGCCGGGTCGCTCGTCCTCCTCACGTTGGCGCTCGCGACCGGTGCGAGCTTGAGAAGGCCGTCGTCGAGGGTGGCGAGTGAGGCCCTCCGGATCGCGCGCTTGCGCAACAAGGCGGCGCAGATCAAGGTCTAGGGACCCAGAAGTCCTCTTTAAAAAAATGTCTGCCCCCCCAGACGCAGTCCGTCTTCCCTAGAGCGTTTGTTCCCCCCCTCGTATCCATCTCTCTTTGTCCTTTCTTCACAAAATCGGTTGTACTCTCTTAATCGTTCTTCTTTGCCTCTACCCGCACCACTCGCACACCAACCTGCATCGACTATAATCAGTCTCAAGAAGGCGGTCTGGTCGCGACGCGAGAGTTGGGAGCTGACTACTTTTCGGTTGAAGTCCGGCTTGTCCTCGGGGCTCAGCGCACTGACCTCGATCACTCGTTACTGCCTTCTGACCTCGTTCTCTCACCCTCTCGTCTGGACAGTCGAGTAAGAGATGGCCGGATCGGGTAACGCGGCCAGTCCGGGCAGTCCTCGTGCGATGGCGGAGGCGATATCGTCACCCCCGCAGCCCAATTCGCCCACCGCTCAGCAGCAGGAAGCGGCGACGCTCGCAAGGCAGACGCTCCACGTCGACACCAGCTCGAGCAGGGGGGCGGGAGGTGTTCAGCAAGGCGAGCGAGCCGCAGGTGTCGACAACCCAGCGAGCGAGCCCAACGATCCTGCGGGAGGGAACGAAGAGGAGGACGAGGAGTTCCGGTACAACGCCGTCGGTCAAGATTCGGGAGATGCTTCCGTCGAGCGTCAAGGCGAGTACTTGGTGCCGTCCAGTCCAGTCTCATCCGGTCCGTCGGCGCTGACGGTGGGTGTACTTTCTCTTTGCCTAGACTCGGCGAGGATGACCTCGCTCTCGCCGACGACTTCTACGGGGAGCAGCAAAAGTCCGCAATCTTCCAGATCGCCCTACTCAAAATGGGATCCCAGGCACGAAGAGTACGCTCGTACGACCGCCACCGCCGTCTCGGGCTCGTCCGAAGTGTCGCCTTCGCTCGAGACGCCGCCTGCGCCAGATTGGTCCTCCGCCTCGAGTCCCGTTTTGGTCAGCGTGTCCTCCTCGCCCATTACGAACATTCAGACAACAACTCGCGGAGAGACGAAACCGGCGCAATCCTCCGACGTGGACGCGCTCCGCGAACGGACTCGCAATGTGCTCGAAAACCTATTGCCTTGGCTCCCGCAGGCGTCGCAACGAACTTCGGCCCCCGCAAAGATGTCGACTGCCCAGTCCGCCATCAAGGCGGTCGAAGCTCGCATGCAGAAACCGGTCGCAAACGAGACGCCGACTCCTCAGCCGCGCCCTGCTCCTCCGGCGGTCCACTCTGCGCCCCAGCTCGTCCCCGCGCAGACGGACACGACGAGGTCTCATGCGAGCGTTCCAGCTCCTTCACTGGCGTCGCAATTGTCATCGTCTATCGAGGCCGACGCCGTCATCGCCAAGCTGAAGCGCGAGCTGGAAGCAGCCGAGAAACGGAGCCAGCAACTCGTAACCGGTCTCCGAAACGAGCGGTCGGCGCGTGCGAAAGTGGAAGAAGAGCGCAATGGACTCAAATCGATCGCGATTTCGTTGCGCCGCAGTGGCGAGCAGGCGGGGGAGGAAAAGCACGCCCGCGAGGCGGCCGAAGCCGAGGTCGCGCGACTTCGGACGAGCCTGAACGAGCGCGACAGCGAGCTCGAACAGGCTCGCGCTGCGCTTTCCAGTTGCGAGAAGGATGTCGAACGCCTCGAGGTGGAGAGGAGGGAAGCGATCCGCGACATCGTCCGCACCGAGGACGAACTGCACGGTCGCATCGTCGAGGACGGGACCGAGTTGATCAGCTTGCGCGAGCAGGTCGTCGCCCTCTCGGTCGGGCAGATCGAGCTCCAGGAAGAGGTGGACCAGCTCACGGAAGAACGCGACTCGTACGTCGCGCGAGTCGAAGAGGCCAGCGCGGACATTCAGCGCTTGAAGGCAGCGATGATCCGTATGCGGGCGAATTATGAAGCGCAACTCGAAGCGAAGGAGGCGGAACTGGCGACGGCGCGACAAGCAGCAGAGCAGGCTCGCGCAGAGTCTTCCGAAATTTGTGAGTTTGAGCTTTCGTTTTTCCTGGCTAATCTTTCCCGCTGCGACCTCGCAACCAATGCCATCTGTTACCTCCCACCAGCCGCCCTTCCCGCAAAACTCCAGTGGCTAATCCGCGAGGCTGACTCGGCCACGAAAGCCCTGCGACGCCACCTTGACGCCGTCATGCTCGACTTGGGCCCCGTCGCCCGCCCCGCCGCCGACGACGAAACCGGCGTCCTTTCCAAGTCGAGTTTGCTCCAACTGATCGACCACGCCGATACCGTCTTTGCGACACGCGCCGCACTGGTCTTGCCCCATCCCTTCAACGCCTCGCTGTCGACAGCGGAATGGGAACATGGAGAAACGCCCCTGCAGCAGCTCAACAAGGTGAGTCGCCAGCAACTTGTGACCGATCCAGTCTCTGAAGTGTGTCTGCCCATCCTTGCAGCTGCAGACTCGCTACACTCAGCTCCAATGTCGCCACGAGGAGGCGAAAAAGGCGAACGAAAGGCTTGTGGCGGAGAACGCGCGCCTTCGGAAGGTGAGCGTCGAGATGCACAAGGCAGTGGGGGAGGCTCACAAGCTCATCGAGGAGTACAGTCGTTTGTGCGGATGAAGGATACGCCTGTACGTAGGAGGGGGGAGGCATGGCGGCTTTCCGTGAGCTGCCTTCTCAATTTCGTCTTTTCAAACGGACTCTGTGCTGACTTTCCTCTCCACTATGCCGCGCAGGTAGTACCAGCTTGTTCTGTACAGCATGTCGTTCGCAAGGTTCGCTCCGGCTCGTGGCGAGGAGGAGTGGGAGAGCAAAGAATCGCAGCTTTGCCACTCTCTGCGCTTGAGCCCGCCTGTCGTGCTGGCAGTCGCCCCGCCATGTACATAGAGGCAAGGACGGCCAGAGCTCAAGAATTCGAGTCCGTGCAAGCTATCTTTGGGTCGAGCATTTGGATACAGGTGCTGGGCGTTTTGCCACCCTTTCCTCCGACTCCGAGTGACCTTGGGAGCGATCGCCGAATTCCCCACGCGCTTTGCCCGTCTGTGTGGGGACTGGCGAAGAAGATTCTCTGTCTCGACGCCTTCAGCTATCTAGCCCTTTATACTACGGCCGGCCAAGCTCGAACTTGCCTCCTCAGTCTACGAAGCCTCACAACAAATCCGACGCCTCCAGAGAAGGACAAGACGAAGAGCAGGACCCGCCAAACCTTTGGAGCCGACGAAGCGACCGAGCATATACGCCGTGATGGTCGCACCGAAGCTTACAGACGCCCAGCGGGCATCGTTGACTGCGATCTGCGACGCTGCCTTCCGGGACGACGGAGAAGAAGCGTTGCAGGAAATGCTCGCGGTTGTCCCGGAGCCGACGGACGAGCAGCGGGAAAATTGCGAGTTTGCTCCGTCTCCAGCCATTCAAGACACTACAGTGCTGACGATCAACCATCTCATACAGTCCATGCTGTGGCCCGCACCAGGTTTAGCGATTTGCCCGGGTCGATCGACACTCTCGTGAACCAACTGAGCGCGTCGGTCTCGAAAGAGAACCTCGACAAGATCTTCTTGACGCTGTCCCTCCTCTCGACTCGAGCCGGAACCCTTCTCTTGACTGGACACGCGACGCCGTTCCCCGACCTCACGGTCGAACAACGCGAGGCAGTTCTCCAGCGGTGGAAGGCTTCCAACCTCGCCCTCCTCCGGTCCATCTACCGCGGAATCGTCGGTGCGTTCCGCCGTCTTCGTGCTTTGCCCGGGAGAGATATCACTGACAGCGTACCCGCCGCAGCCGTCGCCATCTTTGTCGTCTACAACAATTACGAGAACGTCGTGCTCGCCACCGGCTACCCGGCGCGGGGCGACTTGCTCCGATACGCTGACCAAGCTCGGCTGCGGAAACACTACGAGTACACATTCGAACGGATCAGCACGCCCTTCCAGGAGTTCGAGACCGACATGCTCGTCATCGGGTCCGGCGCGGGAGGTGGCGTCGTCGCCTCGCAGCTTGCGCAAAAGGGCTGGAACGTCTTTGTTCTCGACAAGGGAACCTACGTCAAGCCGGAAGACATGCTCGGCGTCGAGTCGGATGGCTTCAACCGGCTCTACGAGAACGGCGGCTTGATGGCGACAGAAGACGGAGCGATGACAATTCTGGCCGGTTCCACTTTCGGTGGAGGCACAACGAGTACGTCCGCGTCTTCCGATGCAAAGTCTTGCGCAACGCCATGAAGGCTAACCTTTCTGCCCTCATAGTCAACTGGTCCGCCTCGCTTCGTCCTCAACACTTTATCCGCGAGCAGTGGGCGAAGAACCACGGCCTTCCGTATTTCCTCTCCAAGGAGTACGCCGACTCGATCGAGGCCGTCTGCGAGCGCATGGGCGTCTCGGACGAGCACTTCAAGCACAACAAGGCGAACCAGCTCCTGATTGCCGGCTCGAAGAAGCTCGGGTACCCCATCGCGACGATCCCGCAAAACACTGGCGGACACGCGCACGCTTGCGGCCACTGCGGCTTCGGCTGCGTCTACTCGGAGAAGCAGAGCGGACCGGTAACCTGGCTGCGCGACGCCGCAGAAGCCGGCGCCAAGTTCATGATCGAGACGCAGGTCGAGCAGCTCCTCTTTGCCGCCAACCCGACCTCGCCGCTCCCGACGCGGAGCAACCTCGACGACTACACCCCCTCCTCGAAGCGCAAGTACTGCATCGGTGCGCTCGTCAAGAACCGCCGGGGTCAGCTGGCCTTGGTTCGAGCTCGTGAAGCCGTCATTGTCTCGGCTGGCACGATCAACAGCCCGGCCATCTTGATGCGCAGCGGCTTGAAGAACCCGCGCATCGGACGGAACCTCCGCTTGCACCCCGTCACGCCTACGACCGGCTACTACGACGAGCCGATCGAGACCTGGAACGGTGCGATCATGACGGCGGTGTCGAACGTGCAGGAGAACTGGGACGGGTCGCACCACGGCGTCAAGCTCGAGGTCGTGATGGCCATGCCTGGCGCCCAAGCGTCTGCTTTCGTCGGGTGGAAGTCGAGCAAGGAGCACAAGAAGACGATGGCGCAGTGGCGAAACCAGATGACCCTCATCGCCATCGCACGAGACCGCGGCTGTGAGTCCGGTCCTATTTTCGCTCTTTCCGGAGATTGGAACTGACCCTGCCAAAAATCTCACAGCCGGTCGCGTCATCCTCGACGGAGAGCAGAAGCCGCGTCTCGAATACACCCTCGACCCTTATGACGCCAAGTCGCTCGTCCGCGGTGCGATCGCATCCGCCGAGATCCACCTCGTGAACGGCGCAAAGCGGATCCACACCAACCAGACTGACGTCGAAGACTAGTGCGCTCTATGCTGGCTCTCTACTGTCCTCGCAAAGAACGCTAATCACGTTTTGCGATCAACAGCATTCCTGCTCCTGGGCACAAGTACCTCGACGACCCTCGTTGGAAGGCCTGGGTCGCCTCGGTCGAAAAGGCCGGCATGCACCCGACTCGGTGCGCTCTCGGCAGCGCTCACCAGATGGGCTCGTGCCAGATGGGCACGCACTCGTCGACGAGTGTGGTTGACCCGCGCGGACGAGTGTGGGGTACCAAGGGCCTCTATGTCGCGGATGCCTCCGTCTTCCCGACTGCGTCGGGCGTCAACCCCATGATTACCGTAAGCTCGCCCTCTCCGAACGCTGGGCGGAAATCTCTTTTTACACGGGTCTGACGTTTATCCGATTGCGTGCAGAACATGTCCACCGCGCATTCGATCGCGCGCTTCATTGATGAAGACGCTCGCGAAGCGCTCACGCAGCCGATCCAGGCTCAACTTTGAGCGCTCTCGGCTCGCTCTCTTTCGGCTTCTCGTTCAAATTCTCGAACCGACATTCCTTTCCTTGGATATCTGTATAGCTGTCTCCTATAGGGCTCTAAGATGTCGTCCTGTCGTACCATTCCTCCCAACCCGAAATCCAAGCGGTTTTTTGTTCTCTCGAGGTCGCCTCGCCGCGATCAGGGCAAGCTACAGGTCGTTTCATGTACGGAAAGTCACTAACGGGAGCTCAAGCTACAGCACGATTAGGGTTAGGAAACACTAGAGGACGGAAAAGGGAGGTATGCAGGCGGGCACGGCAGACTTTTCTCAGGCCTGCATCTGCTGATTACCGGTGGCGTAGGCCGACGGAGCAGCAGGTCCTTTGGGCTCCGCCTGACCGGCGTACGCGGTCTGAGGACCAGTGGTGTACGCGCTCTGAGGACCAGTCGAGACGGGCGCCTGCTGGTGGACGCCCATCTCGGTCGCGCCAACGACTTCGCGGTTCGGGCCGGTTCCAGTGGTGGCGGTGGTGTCGTCCTTGTCCGGACCGATGCACCCGGCAATCCCGATGAAGATGAGGAGGAAGGTGAGGGTTACCCACGAAATCCATCCCCAAGCTTCGACCGAGCGGGCGAGCGAGCAGGTGCTGCCGAAGCACCAGCCCCAGCTCGTGTACTTGCTCGACAGGGCGGCGGCTCCACCTGCAAGGGGGAAGTTGAGAAATCGATGTCAGCGCACAAGTGACGCTAAGGAACCTCGGGGGAAAGAGACGGGAGGCGCACCGAGGAAGAGCGCCCAAACTACGAACGTCGCGGTGAACTCGATAATGAGCGAGCCGAACGGCCACTCCTTGGCGCGAGCATACGAGAGGAAAACGCTGTTGGGTGGGCAAGGGTCAGCTCGAGGTCGAGTAACCCAGTCCGAGTCGGTCCGAAGCAGCGGGAAGGATCTGAGCTTGCCAGAGAGGGAGGAGCGTGTTTCCGAGCAAGCCTGCGACGAGGACGACGACGGCCGAAGGGGCGTAGAGGCCAAAGTTGTTCTCGGTGCGTCCGATGAAGGCGGCCGCGAGGACCTGAGGGCGTGGCAGGCCGTATCCGTGTGAGCAAGATGCGGGAAGGGATGAGCGAGGAGGCGGCGAGAGCAACGCACCCAGGCGAGGAGGCTGCAGAAGTAGAACCAGCACCAGAGACCGAGGCGGACACCGGCGAATGTGTTCATGGCTTTCAGAGTGTAACTATGAGTGCAAGAGCAAGAAGGAAGCAGGAGAATCTCATCGCGCACCCGCGGCGTCCGTCTCGCAAGAAATTTCGACGAGCGGGAAGGTCACTCGACCTGCGGGAAGCCAAGGCGCGCTCTGATTCGCTGATGAGATTCGACTCCCCAGGCTTGTGATTTCGACTTCAACGCGACCGGGCGCCCTTTAATCCCGCTAGTCCCGACTGAGGCAAAGAGCGCCGCGAGATGGCAAAGCTTCTCCGCAGACGATTTCCGTTCCTGCCGCCGGACGGCCAGGTAGATCATCTCGTAGTCGGCGCAGGTGTTGTGGTCAGTCCTCTTCGCTTGCAGAAACTCCCTCGGCCGAGAGCGTCATGCTAAGCGTAGTGTAGCCTACAGGGACTGGCAATCGCAGAACGGCTCGTCAAGGCATTTCCGGACCGCACAACCTTTGTCGTCGAGCGGTGAGCGGCGACAAGAGACCTGCAGCTCGAGAGGTTCTCGTCCTGACCTTTGTCTCCAACTAGGCATGGTCAAGTCGGTCAAGAGACTTCGTCACGCAACAGCGAGGTCATCCATTCGGGCATCTACTACCCACCCGGATCGCTCAAGACGGCGCTCTGCATCCGCGGACGCGACTTGTTGTACAAGCGGTGTCGACAAGACGGAATCGGGTACCGACAAACCGGCAAACTGATCCTCGCGACGAATGACCAGCAAGTGCCATACTTGCGCAAGCTGTACAATCGGGCGGAAGGTCTGCGCGAAGCCGGGATTGGCGACGTTCCCCTCGAATGGCTCACCGGCGACCAAGTCCGCAAACTCGAGCCAGACGTCGGCGATCAGGTTGTCGGCGCCTTGTTGAGCCCAAAGACCGGTATTGTTTCGAGTCATGAGCTGATGGAGCACCTGGAGAGGAGTGAGCCCCGTCGCCCTTTCGATCAGTCCATTCGCTGAGAGGCTAATCTCCTTTCGAGGGAAACTCATGCAGGTATCATCGACAGCGAGACAGGCGAGATGGTACTCGGAACGCAGGTCGTCCGCATCGACCGAGCCGAGCCAAGCGGAGGCGGCAAGCGCGGCGACGGCAGCGAGGATGGCTGGATCGTCCAGACTTTGACGGACGACGGTTCCGGCGGATCCGGCGAGCGGGCAGCCGTGCTCGCTAAAACGGTCATCAACTCTACGGGTCTAGGGTGAGCTGATCCCCTTTCGATCAAGCGCCTCGTGACGTATTGTTGCCCTGTCGTTGACGCTCGCCGCGATATTCCGCAGTGCGCACCATCTCGTGAACCAGATCTTGCCGGACTCGGAGCAGATTCGGCTTCATTTCGCCAAAGGTTCATACTTTTCATGTGAGTCAGTCACGTCGACTCCGGCTGCACAAGAAAACTCATGCGGAATTACCACAGATCGTGGTCCGGGCGTGAGCAATGTTCAGCGGTTACTCTACCCGTGTCCGGAGGAGAACGTGTACGTTCCGCCTGCTTTTGCCCGCATCATTCACTGCGCGCGAATCACTGAGATGATCGAGTCCGCCCTGCGAGCAGCTCATTGTCCGGCCTCGGCACGCACCTCACCCTGAACCTCAAGAACGAGATCCGATTCGGTCCCGACGTCGAATGGCTCGACCCCGAGCGGACCGAAGACGGCGAAGACGTACCGAGCTTCTGGGAGTCGAAGCTCGCGGTCTCGGACGAACGGATGCAGCTCGCGATCGACGAGGTCAAGAAGTTCTTGCCGGACGTGGACCCGAGCGGTTTCGCTCCCGATTGTGCGTTGCCTCTCTTTTCTTGCTCGGGATGAGCTGTCCTCGCCCGCGTGACTGACAAGGTGCGGTCGAAAAACAGACTCTGGCATCCGACCCAAGATGTCTGCGCGCGGCGAAACCTCGGTCGATTTTTCCGTCACGCACCCTCGTCCCGGGTTCATCTCTCTCCAAGGCATTGAAAGTCCAGGATTGACCTCGAGCCTCGCCATCGCCGAACACGTCGAACAAATCGTCAGGAAGGAGGTTTGGGGACTCGGGCGCGGGACCGGTCGCACCGTGAGCGAAGCCGGCCGGCTCGACGCTTGGGCATGACGCCCGGCGGCTTTGCGTGAATCAACGGGCTCATATATGACTATATTCGTAGACTTGCATGTCATAGACTCCGTGTAAGCCTAGTAAGGCGGGCAGACGGCAGGGAGAGCTGAGAGAGGCTCTGCTTGAACCGGTCCTTCCATAATAAGGCTACAGTGCTGATGGTGTATCTCTCAAGAACAATTATGCTGTGTCGCGGCGAACTTCTCTCCGAAGTCCCTCCGACGCCGTCCCTCAGCAGCACTTGCCGCCCAAGATCCTCCCTCGCCCGGAAGTGAGGCTGCCGTTCCAACTGCTGACTCGTCGCAGCGCGCGTTCACCATAAGAGACTCCCGATCCGGGCTTTTCGGGATCGAGCTTGCCGGTCTCGACGGCGAGGAGGATGGACCGCGCGAGGAGGATGAACGGCTGCGGGCGCGACATGAGGGCGGTGAGCTTTTGAAGGAGTGATCTGGCGTGCTAGGGTAGCCACGTACCTGTTCCACATTTTCTCCAGTCTTGCTGGAGGCTTCGACGTAAAGGGCATCTGTAGAGCGTGGCGCGTAGGTCAGTTTTGCGCCACAAGGCGAAAAAAGAAGCCGATTCCGCCATCAAACGATCGAGCCGCCGCGACTCACTATGCTCTTGCGCCCACCGACTCGCTTCAAGGTACGGTACTTGGCGGTCTTCCTCCTGATCGAGTTTGTTGCCGACGACGACGACTTCCAGGTCCGGAGAGGCCAGGGTTCTTGCGTCGGAGAGCCAGCTCGACAACGCTTCGAATGATCGTCGGCTGGGGAGCATGACCATATGTCAGAACTTGTACGCTGGTGCTGAGAATCAGGAGAAGGAGACTCACGAGGTGATGTCAAAGACGACCACCGCTCCACACGCGCCTCGGTAGTACTGCCGCGACACGGACCGGAACCGTTCCTGGCCCGCCGAGTCCCAACACTGGACTTTGAGAGTCTTTGACGGCGGTATCCGCGCGTCGGGCATGGTGCCGTTGCCGTTGCCAGTCGTGGGATAGGAAGATGCGGAAGAGGACGCGATCGAGGGAAGGCGCATCAAGGTGGAAGCGAATTCGACACCTGCGTCCGGACACCGGTCAGTCATGAATTGGTGGCTGAAGGGCACACTAGAACTGGTGGTTGGATCTGTATTCCGAACTGGGGAACTAACCGATAGTATGTGGTGACGGGTCCCGGACTGTGGACAAGTGCGCAAAGGATCAACGACGGGCCTGCGGTAGTGCGAGACGGAGCACTTACTACGGTCGTTCAAGAAATGATACAGCAAGCAGGATTTGCCGACGCCCGAGTCGCCTGTCGTTTGTCGCCACGACGGTCAGCCTCATCATCTCGACGACGGCGGAGATGGTCTGCCGGCTCGCTCACCGATGATAATGAATTTGAGAAGATAATCTGCAGGAGAGGGAAGAGTGTCAGCTCTCTTGAAGGCCTGTCCCGGTGCTGCCCGTCTTGGGCGGAGACTCACCATACAGCTCCGGCAGCTCTGCTCGTGTTCCGACGACGGCGGTGGTGGTGGCAGCAGCGCGACCAGAAGAGGCGGGAGTCAGCGCGACGTCCTTCATCGCTCCGATTGGCATCTCCCGAGAGGCGCGGCGGGTATCCCTGATCGCCGACTATATGGACGCAAGAGCCTTCTCTCTCTCGCGAGAGCGTGTCTGTCGCCGCCCGTTTGCCGGCAGTTGCGAGCAGAGGTTCGGCACCTCACTCAGCAAAGGAGAACGCACCGGTAGGAGTCAGATCACCCGCAGAGGACGACATGGCTGGCTAGTCAGATTATGTCGCCAGGAGAGGAAAGTGGGCGATGGAATCCGCTCCTCGTGAGGGATCCAGGAAGCGAGCGTGCCCGAGTCTGTCGGATCGGGCTCTCTAGCTCGTCGAAGTACTCCCGCGCTGTCTAATGGCGAAACTGAGCGTGTGTATGTAGTGGGAGCGACGAGCGTCGAGGCTCGCCGCTTTCCCTCGAGCGTGGCGCGCCCATTCTTTCATCAGTTGCGGGACTCCACACTCTATGCAGGGGGCCAGGCCAGATCAAGCTGTACAGTAATTATAACTACATGCTGTGGCCCTGGCCCAAGGCAGCCACGAACCGAGCACCCTGTAGCTCACGACGAGGACCTCAGCGAAAGAGAAGAAGAAATTCCTGAAACCGGCGCCTTTGCCCGAAAATTCCGTGTGTATCCAGACCCCTACGACCGCAAAAAAGAGAGAGAAAACCCAAAAAAGAGAGAGAGACAGAGAAAGCGGCTAGGACGTGTATCTCCTTCCCGACCGGCGGGCGAGGATGGCGAGTTTTGCGAGTGAGAGTGTGAGGGGCGATGCGACGGATCCACGAGGCCGCCCCCTCGAGGATATCGAGTGCGCGGCGTGTATGTTATGGTACAACCGGACGGCGGAAGTGAAAACAACGTAGGGCGGGTGGGCGTGTATAAGTGTTTTGAGAGGCGCAGAGTGGCGGAACAGGGTGGCGAAGACGACGATGACCCCGAGCGGTCGCGAAAAAACCCCAGGAAGAGACGAAGAAAGACCGGAATATGAAGGGGAGTGACGGCGAGGCTGCAAGGGCGCGCAAGTCTCGCAAAGGCCGTGTATGGAAAGGGGGGGACTGCAAGCCTGCGGTGCCGAAGGGAAAGAACAATAGAATCGAATGGGTGGTGGGTGCCCCTTTGTAGGCGGGCGGTGCGCGTGCGTGCGTGCGTGCTAGGTATGGGTATGGTGTTAAAAAACCGAGGTATCGTTGTGCGAGTCCGGAGTCCGGAAGTCGCTTCGTGTTTGCGAGGAGGACGGGACGGGGCAAGGGACTGGCGAGGGAAATTTTAGCCGCCGTTAACTTCGCGAGTGGAAAGAGACAACAGAACTTACCAGTTATGGAGAGTCGTCAGGCGAGGCGAGAGAGCCTTCAAGACTGTTCTCCCTCTGCTGTCGCGTCTTCCGAAACTGCGTCCTGGTCGCCGCCAGGGCCTGCTCCCGACCCGGCCGAGTCATCTCGTCCACCTTCGCCTGCGCCTGCTCCATCTCCCGCGTTCATATCTCCTGGTTTAGGCACGCCTGCCTCGAAGAGTCCGCTGCCGGTCGTGGAAGGGCCGGGATCGGTCGCGGATCTGCCGCCTTGAGGAGTCACGTTGAGGGTGGGTCGTTCCCGCACGACGGTGCAAGCATTGTCTGCCGAGACGAGAGGGGGTGCGAACGAATCAGCATACATCTAATCGCTTTCGAGCGTGTGTGTGTGTGTGCACGGTCAATGGGTGCAGCCTTCCCCGGACAGACTAAGGGTGGGAAACAGGAGCCCCGGTCGAGCGGGGGGAACGAGGGACGAAGGGTCCAGAAGCGAGCTCCTGAAGAGGGCCCGCACCCAGGGAGGGGAGGACCGTAGCGTAGAGTGAGCTGTGTGGAACGTACAGTGGACCATGCTGTCGCTGTACTCTGCACTGCGGTGACCGCAGTTGGGGCAGACCTGCGGAGCGATCAACGGGGAGTCAGTCAGCTCGGCGGCTCGGGGAGGGGCCAACACGGCGAGCAGGTATGTCTGTAGAACGCCCCAATACTCACGTAGTACACCATGGCCCTGTGGGTCGGGCGTCGTTGCGCCGAGGGACTCGAGTTGAACGAGTTTGTTCCGGCGAAATCGACGGACGGAGGAGGCGGTTCGCGGACGGGCGGCGGGACGAGGGAACAAGAAGAGTCGAGGAAGCAGTTCTAGCCGTGCTCTTGCAGTACGAGTCACCACCGAGACCAACACGCGCAAGCGGGAGGGCAGAGCGTCGGGCTGCCTTGAGCCAGCCGTCGGTCAGCCGGTCAGCCATGTCAGTCAGCTGCAGGGCCCAGGAATCAATAGGCTTTTCAAACGCGCTCACTAGATAGAAGTCTAACCCGAGTATGAAGCATGTACACTACGCTTCAACCTCTTGCGTGGGTCACCGCGCGCATATAGAGCCCGAGAATTCAAATTCTGGTCCCAGCACAAGACTTTACATCCGGGCATAGCGCTACTGCGCTTCTATCTACTACGTGTACTGTTTGTTTACTCGGAAAAGCTCAGAATCCGCGCTCTTAAGCTTACTGTATCCGCCGGCCTTTGTTCGGCGTCTGCATTTCGGACTCGTGGACAGGGGGTATCAGCGCGTTGCGCGTGTGCTTCGAAGCATGGCGAGGACGACGGGCAGGTTAGGAGGGGCACTAGCAGGACAGTCTGTATACGAGTTATCAAGTAGCATAGTGCTGTAGTCCCCTCGCCTCGGGCCAAGGATTGACAGACGGAAAAGTCCGCGCCCGCGGACGCGCGAGCGAGCAAACGCGTTTCCCCACTCATCTCCAGACACAGACAGCACGCTATACGCAGGACAGGGACTGTATACACGAGGGTCCATAGCGAACGGACTGCAAGGCGCGGACCAGGCGAAGGTGTGACTCTCTAGCTAGCTACGCATGCCCGCCCCGGCGTCTCTCGAGCCAGCAATCGTCGATCCCCTCGTCGGTTCTCAACCACAACAACTCTCGGAGCGCCCGTACGCGCCAGACCGAGTCGAATCACTCGATCCGAGGCGACCGCCCCTCGAGCACGTCCAGTCCGACTCGAGTCTCGCGTCGTCCACCTCGATCGAGTCGACCTCGACCGCAGCCACGTCCGTCTATTCGCCCACCGCCGCGTGTGCCAGCAGGCCTCGCTTGATCTCGCCGTCGGTGCCGTTCCAACTGTCACCTGAAGCGATGGCCGCCGTCGCGTCTGACGCCGCAGCGCTCGCCGCCGCAAAGGCCACCATCACCACCAACCCCACCACAAAGGGAGTCGCCAGTGAGGGGGCCTCGCTTGGCCCGTCCGCGTCCTCGCCACCACTGCACTCGTTCCCGACTTTCCTCCTCTCGCTCCTCACCGCAATCGAGAGCGATCCGGCCTCTATCCGCGCCCACCTCGACAACCTCGCTGGTTGCCGAGCCGCTCCCGCCACGTTCGCCGCACTGCCAGAGGGCAAACCAGCAGAGACGGACGCCATTGTGCAGAGCCTGACGAGGATCGCCGACCGACTCACGGAGAAGGAAGAGGACGAGGAAGAAGAAGATGAGGGCGCAGAACCGGCCAGCAAAGAACCGGTCGAGAACAGCACGGCGGCGCACGAGGCGCAGACCCCCTCAGCTGCGCTTGCGGCAGCCGTTCAGACCGGTAACGGAGTTCGGACACCACTCGAGCAGCCTACGCCCGCGACGCAGAGTCCCGCTCGCGTTCGGCACCGCTCGCGACCCACCACCGCAGACGCGTCCGCGAGGAGACCGCTCGTGCCGGGCGACACGCTCGAGGAAGTCCGGAGAAACTACGAAGAGCAAATCCAAGCGCTCAAGGTCCTCCACGCCGAGGAGCTCTACCGGTCGCAAGTCTCGCACGACAACGAAGTTCGGTCCGTCTGGCCCCGTTTTCGCTTTCCCCCCGGCTGTGAGCGAGGACTGACCCGCTCGCCTTGGAAACAGATCCATAGCAGTCGTCACTTCAGCCATCGCTCGTGGAGAGTGAGTTGACCAAACGTCTCCGGGACAGAGGGACTTTGGACTCGAGAACTCACGAATCCCCGTTCCCGTTCCGCAGCTTGACAAAGACGATCGATGCCGAAGTGGATGGCGAGATGGCCGTGCTGAAGGAGGCGATCAACGACATGGTCTACAAGCTCCGACTGTTCTCGAGCGAGGTCACCCGCGTGTCACTAGACGTCGGGACCCGCGGTCAACTCGGCGGGCAGGCAGTCGTGACTGGCGTCGAAGGAACTTGGAGGACTCGTGCGTTACCCTTTCACTTCCGCTCTGAGTTAACAGGGGTTGCGAGTGCTGATGAACGTATACGGCGCTGCAGTCACGGAGACGGTCAATACGATGGCGACTCAGCTTACCGTGCAGATCCGGTGCGCCCTGCTTGCCCTTCCGGATCGCCGCAGCTCAAGGTAGCATGACTCACGCGATCTTTCTGCAGGTCTATCGCCATCGTAACGTCTGCTATCGCTCGCGGAGAGTGAGTCGGCGAGATTTGACGGAGATGGTTGGTGACGGGTGCTGACCTCGCGTGTTCAATCTCGTCCGCAGCCTGTCCAAGACGATCGACGCCGAAGTCCAGGGCGAGATGGCGACGCTCAAGGAGACGGTCAACTCGATGGTGTCTCGGCTGCGGGTCTTCTCCTCCGAGGTGACGCGAGTAGCACGAGAAGTCGGTACGGATGGTCAGCTCGGGGGACAGGCTGTCGTGCACGGCGTCGAAGGGACTTGGAAAGAACTCGTGAGCGCCTTTCTTTCCCCTCGCGACGGACTGTGCGGTCCGAGTGCTGACGGGTTTGGGTGCACCCGACTAGACCGAGTCGGTGAACCGCATGGCTCAGAACTTGACGCTGCAAGTGCGAGAGATCGCCTCGGTTACCAAGGCGGTCGCGCACGGCGATTTGAGCAAGACGGTCGATATCGGCGCTTCGGGCGAGATCCGGGAGCTCAAGATGACGGTCAACTCGATGGTCAGTCCTGGGTCTAGGCTTTTCTAGACGACCGTGACGAGGCTGTACTGACAGCCTGCCCAATCTTGATAGGTCGCGCAACTACGACGCTTCGCCGCCGAGGTTACACGAGTCGCGCTCGAGGTTGGCACGGAAGGACAGCTCGGCGGCACGGCCAACGTCGACGGCGTTCAGGGCGAATGGAAGTCTCTCGTCTCGTCCGTCAATACGATGGCGATGAACTTGACGCAGCAAGTGCGGTCGATTGCGGACGTGACGAGGGCCGTCGCCGAGGGCGACTTGTCGAGAAAGATTGACGTCCAGGTCAAGGGCGAGATGCTCGACCTGAAGGTGCGCCCGGCAGCATACGTCTTTCTTACCGAACGACCCTTTCTGTGACTGACTCGTTTTACAACGACCCGCACAGCTGACGGTCAACTCGATGGTCGACTCGCTCCGCCTGTTCGCGGCCGAAGTCACCCGCGTCGCGAAAGAGGTCGGCACGGACGGGCAGCTCGGCGGACAAGCGTATGTCATCAACGTCTCGGGCGAATGGAAGTCGCTGGTCGACTCTGTCAACCAGATGTGCGGCAACTTGACCGACCAAGTTCGGAGTATCGCCAAGGCGACGACGGCCGTCGCGCGCGGTGATCTCAGTCAGAAGGTCATGATCGAGGCGAACGGCGAGGTCCTGCAGCTCGTGGTCACGATCAACGAGATGGTCGACCGGCTCGCGACGTTCGCGTCCGAAGTGACCCGCGTGGCGCACGAAGTCGGCACGAAGGGCAATCTCGGCGTGATGGCCAAAGTCGACGACATCGAAGGAACCTGGGAAGAGATCACGTGAGGCTTCATCCTTGCCTGGCCGGCTCAAAGCTGCTAAGCACTGACAGCTCCGTGTTTCTCGTCGGTGCAGGAACAACGTCAACACGATGGCGACAAACCTGACGTCTCAAGTGCGCGCGTTCGCCCAGATTTCGGCCGCGGCGACCGAAGGCGACTTTAGTTCGTTCGTCACCGTCGAGGCCAGCGGTGAGATGGACTCGCTCAAGACCAAGATCAACAAGATGGTCTTCTCGCTGCGAGACTCGCTGCAGAAGAACACGATGGCGAGGGAAGCGGCCGAGCTGGCGAACCGATCGAAATCCGAGTTCCTGGCCAACATGTCGCACGAGATCCGGACGCCCATGAACGGCATCATCGGCTTGACGGGCGTCACGCTCGAAACCGACCTGACCCGGCAGCAGCGCGAGAACTTGATGATCGTTTCGAACCTCGCCAACTCGCTCCTGCTCATCATCGACGACATCCTCGACATCAGCAAGATCGAGGCGGGGCGCATGACGGTCGAACAGATCCCGTTCAGCGTCCGGTCCGCCGTCTTTGGCATCCTGAAGACGCTTGCCGTCAAGGCGACTCAGAGTCGCCTCGACCTGATGTACTCGGTCGAGAGCGACATCCCCGACTTGCTCGTCGGCGATCCGTTCCGTCTTCGACAAGTCATCACCAACCTCGTCGGGAACGCGATCAAGTTCACTCAGCGGGGACAGGTCGCCCTGTCCTGCCGTCTCGGTTCTGCGGATCTCGAGGGCAAGACGTACCAGCTCGAGTTCTGCATCTCCGACACCGGCATCGGCATCAAACCCGACAAGCTCAACTTGATCTTCGACACCTTCGCTCAGGCAGACGGTTCGACGACCCGCAAGTACGGCGGGACCGGTCTCGGCCTGACGATCTCGAAGCGTCTCGTCCAGTTGATGGGCGGCGAGATGTGGGTGACGTCGCAGTTTGGCAGGGGCTCGCAGTTCTTTTTCACCATCCAGTGCCCCATCGGCGAATGGACGCTCGAGCAAGTCCGTCAAAAGACCCTCATCCCGCACCCCGGCCGCCGCATCCTCCTGATCGACACCCTGCACCACGACGCCAGCGTCGTCGAGTCGGTCGAACAGCTCGGGCTCGAGATCACGGTTGTCGGATCGCTCGAGGAGGCGTGCACGTTCGGCGACGCCCAAGCCGGGTACTTTGACACGGTCCTGGTCGATCAGCTTTCGGTTGTCGAGCGGCTGCGTGAAGTCGAGAGCCTGCGGTACATCCCGTTGGTCCTGATCTCGCCGCAGATTCCGCAACTCAATCTCAAGGTGCGTGTCATGTTGGCGGAATGGCCTTTCACTCGTGCGAAACTGACCGCGATTTTGCCTGCAGTACTGCCTCGACTTTGGCATTGCCAACTGCGTCGAATCCCCGACAAACGCGCAAGACATGTGCAATGCCCTCCTTCCCGCTTTGGAGTCTAGCAACCGGCTCACGTCCGAGCGAGGGGGCGATGCTTCGTTCAAGGTCCTGCTGGCCGAAGACAGTGCGTGCAGCCTTTCCTTCCTTGCTTCTTTCGCAGCGGGTCTAAATTTCCGAGTGCTCGCCCGCAGATGTCGTCAACCAGAAGGTCGCGCTCAAGTTCCTCGAGAGCGCCGGTCATCAAACCGAAGTGGTGGAGAACGGAGCTCTCGCCCTCGAAGCGGTCAAGAAGAATTTCTACGACGTGAGTCCGCAGCTCAGCCGTGCACAGGTTCTATGTACTGACAAGAGGATTCTGCCTCGACAGATTGTCTTGATGGACTTGTCGATGCCGTTTATGGGTGGCGAGCAGGCGACGCAGATCATTCGCAAGTTTGAGCAAGACAACGGTCTCGAGCGATTACCGATCGTCGCCCTCACTGCGCACGCGATGCTCGGCGACCGAGAAAAGTGCTTGCAAGCGGGCATGGGTGCGTCCCGGCTACACACTGTGGCTGGAGCTGCTGCTGACCTGTTCTGTTTCCCTGCTCGCTGCAGACGACTACCTCACCAAGCCGCTCCGCAAGCCGGATCTCCTCGCGACGATCCAAAAGATTGTCGCTACTCGCCGCGCAGGTGTGTATGCAAGCGCACCTTTGACCCCCGAATGACGTTTGCTGACTCGGACCTCACCCGCTCCAAGGTCTCTTTGCGCCGTCCAAGTCGCCCCGGACTCTTCAGCTCGAGCCGGCCCCGTGATTCCTCCCCTTCACAGAGATCTCAAGTATACAGTTTCCTAGCGCCCACTAATGTATAGCAGCTTCTGATGGGGTCCGTTCCGGCTCCCTAGTTACCCTCAACTTGTTGTTCTCCCCACCCGGTGTAAATCGCAATTCAGGCTTTCACTCTCTTCCCGAGTTTCTGGCCCTGCGCTCTTCTTGCTCTTACGAAAATGCTACACGGTTTCGGCACCGAGCTTCGACGGCTTCGGCAAGCTGGTGCACATCCTCTTTGCAATTGGATCCTCCTTCGGCCGAGTTCTCTTGGCGCGGCGCGACGTGAGCAAATTCCGAAAATTTAAAGCGAGCCCTGCGGCGAACGAGGCCCTGCTGGCGCCGTACCGCCGCGAGTCCTCGTAAAGGGTGCTCTGACTCGAATAGTCACCTCGTCGAGCGTCGTCGTGTGCTCGTATGGCGCCTCGCGCGAGCGCTCCCCGACGTTCGCGGACTCTGTCGACCATATTTGTCGAGGTTCCTCCAGGCAAGCCGTGCGTCCATACGAGAGTGGATCGCGACGGTGAAGGACATGGCACTGACTGGCCGGCCTTGACCGTTAGAGCATTCACGAGGGGCCGATTGCGCACTGTCGTCGTTGCGACGCTGTTGGGCTCCTTCGTCATCTTCGCCATCTTCAACGGCCTCGGTCCAGCCCGCACCCGTTCTCTAGACAGCACAAGGACGAACGCAACATCACTACGGCGGGTTCAGGGATTAAAAGAGGCGCCGGCGAGCGCAGAGCTCAAGGCGATGTGGCCTGATACCGAAGAATCAGATGACCGACAAGAGCAAGGTGAGAAGGGCGGGCCGGACACCGCGCTCAGTAAGCCCGTATGTTGACACCAAGTTTCACAGACGAGGAGACCTCGAGCACGACGGAGATCAGCACAACTCAGGAAACAACTCGGCCGCCGGAACCTTTTCTGCCGTTCTCTTGCGGCCTTCCTCACGAGCGCGAGTCGGCACAACGCGTTCACGTCGGAGATTCCGTCGAGAGGACAGACACCATTGACGATCAATATTCCTCCGGTGACCTTGAAGACGCCGTCGTCTTTGCCGGGACCGGGCTCGACGTTCGGCGCGTTCTGAAACGCGCGATGCGCAGCCACCTGTACGGGCGCAAACGAGCGACCAGCGCAATCGCAGATCTCGAATCATCCGAGACGATGTACGACGGCGAGGAACCGTTCCGGATACTGGTGATCGGTGGTTCAGGTGAGCCGGGTTCGCTCCTCACTGCCGCTCTGCTCGGACTGCTAATCCCTTGGAGGCGCACATGCAGTCTCAAACTGTCGCGGCGTGGACGCAGAGACAGCTTGCTATCCCTCGAGGGTCCTGCGCTGGTTCCACGACGTTCTGCCGATGGAAGGCGACCGGGACTCGGAACCATTCGGGACTGATTCGATGAGTGGATCCAGCGACGAAGCCGGCGACGACGACGCGCATGTACCTGGAGGACCGCAGCTGAGACGACATGAACGGAGAGGAGCGCCTCGCGCCCGTGTCCAATCGCGTCGACGACCCTCGACTCGCCTGATCGACGGTTCGAGGAGCGCGTCCGGTTCCGCTTTCTACGCCTACTGCTTCGAAGAGGAGATGACGCTCCGCCGGAAGAACGTCGATTGGGGCAAAGGTCCCGATCTGGTCGTCGTCGAGTCCGGCGTCAACGACGTCTGGCCGGGTGGTGAGCAGGCGATGCGAGATTTCGAACGGCTGGTCCGGACGCTCAAGTCTCTGCCCAGCAAGCCCGCCGTGATCGCGCTCGAAGCGGCGAGTCTCCTTCTCGCATCGACTGCAGGTGCTCACGCCAGCCCAGAATACCTCCACCTTCCCGCCGCGCACTTTTACGACGTTCCGGTCCTCTCAGCCAGGAACCTCGTCTTCCGACCACGCGCTCCCTCCGATAGCCGACCATACAAAGAATCGCTCGCCGAACTCTTTCTCCCGGATCTGCACCATCCGAACGAGCGTGGCCACGCTCTGCTTGCCGACATCCTCTTGGACTATCTGTCTGAACAAGGCTGTCGAGCGCAGTCAGAGCTTCTGGCCACGGCTCGGTCACGCCTATCACAGACATCTGCGCAAGACCAGCTGCCGAAATCCGCGGGACAAGCAGCAACCTCCGCATCGCATGCGGTCGATCCGCTTGTCGACTTTCCTCGCCGGAAGGACGAGAAGACGCGAGCTCTGCCGGACCGCAGTCTCTTCGAACCCGTCTTCGAACCCGTCTTCTACACCAAGAAGAAAGGCAAGACCGCTCCGAAACCGCCGGCCCCGTGGAAAATGCCTGCTGCGAGCTGTGCTCAGATTGGCAATGCGAAATCCAAGGTCGGGCCCAAACGGAAGAAAGGGTGAGTTCCGTAACCCCCGTAGCAAGGCTCCAGGCGCTCACCAACCTTGTGGGCAGCTGGAAGAAGATGGCGTGGTCGCGGGACAAGCAGTACCTCGTAGCGGACAAGCCTGGCGCTTCAGTCACCTACGAAGTGCACGTCGGGCCGGGCGGAACGATCCTGGCAGACTGGCTGCGGTCTCGCTCGTACGGGCTCGGGGACGTCTTGGTCTGTGAGTTGCGCCCTGTACGATTGCAAGCTCTGTCATCCGACCGCTGACGAGGCCGTGCTCTCCCAGATCTCGACAACGATCGGACGCAGTCTGTCCAGATTGCGGGATATCAGGACTTTGGCTGGTCCATCGGCGTCCCCACCGAAGTCTTCCGAGACGTGCCGCCGGGCGCGCACGATGTCACCTTTGAACTGCTCTCGGAGGAGGATTCGAGCCATCCGGAAAGGGAGACCAACTTTCGCCTCATCTCGGTCATCACGACCTAAAGTCCTCGTTTTGTCACATACCGCAACCCTCGCCACATAGAATTATACCCTTGTGAATATTCGCACCGCAACCAGCAGCAGCACTTCGACCTTGCAATCCATCTTGGCTCTCCGCTAAACTCCGCTCTTGTCCTTCAGCCCCACCCGCCGCCGTTCGGTCCGGCAGCTCCTTCGGCCGAGTGCTTCTCCGCCGCTTGGCTTTCTCGCCGTTGCTCCTTGTTCTGCTTTACGAGTACCCTTAGACGCCCAACTAGACCATCTTCCATCATGAGTAACGCCGACGCAATCCTGGTCGAGATCAAGGCGCCGTACGCCATCATCACCCTCGTAAGCCGAATGTGCAGATTTCGCTACTTGAAGTCTGGCGAGCTGACACATCCTTGCGCCGCGTTTAGAACCAGCCGAAGAAGAAGAATGCCCTAGACTTTGAGCTGTGTGAGGCCGCCGTCCCTACTTCCGCGGTCGCTGAAGATGGGAGTGTGCTGACCGTGGTGTCTCCGACCAGACAAACGCCTTACGCAAACCTTTGAGGTTCGCACTTCCTCTGACTATTCTGCAAAGGCGCCTGCTTAGCTCTGCCCCTGCTGCAGGCCATCGACAAGAAGCCGGAAGTCTTTGTGACGATCCTGACCGGGACGGGCGACTTTATGAGCGTGAGTGATCTCTTTTGCTCGTGGAGTGCTGCAAAGATGCTCGTGCGCTGACGGTCTCCTTCTTCCAGGCCGGCGCAGATGTCAAGGCGACGCGCGAGGACGGAAGGGACGGCGATGCCAAGGTAAGTAGAGCCTCGTCAGTTCGCTGTTCCGAGACGGTCGGCTCAATCCCTCTTCTCCCTGGCGCAGGCTCGCATCGTCGCCCGGTTCCGGGAAGGCAACATGGCCCTCACTCGCTGTGCGTTGAGACGCACTTGCTTGGTCCGAAACGCAGATGCTCACGTGCTTCCCGAGAACGCGCAGCGGTCTACCGCCACTCGAAGATCCTCGTCGCCGCGATGAACGGACCCGTCATCGGCCTTTCTGCAGCGCTGCTCGGCTACTTTGACTTTATCTTCTCGGTCGACGACGCCTACTTCCTCACGCCCTTTTCCGCCATCTCGCTCGTCTGCGAGGGTGGCTCGTCGCAGAGTCTCGTCCAGCGGATGGGCCTGGCCAAGGCCAACGAGTGCGTGCTCCTGACAATGTTGAGCCCTAATCATTGTACTGATTTACCCGATTTCCAAACCGATGCAGGGCGCTGCTGCTCGGTCGGAAAATGACTGCGCGCGAGCTGCACACGAACGGTTTCATCAACGAACTCTTCCCGAAGCAGCCGTCGGCGGCGTTCCTGAAGCAAGTGCTGGCGCACCTCGACAACAAGCTCGACGGCCTCGAGCTCGACGCCATGCTCGAGTCGAAGCGCTTGATCCGGGCAAACTTGGCGGACCCGGAAGACACGTGAGCGGGGTTTCCGGTTCTCCCGACAGCCGTCGGGCACTCGATTGACCTCTGCTTGTGACGTTGCAGGAACGAGCGCGAGATTGTCGCAGGCGGTGACCGTTTCGGCACGGGCAAGCCGCAGGCGCGCTTCGCCCAGTTGGCCGCCAAGCAGATGAGGCACAAGATCTAATTCCTACGTCGTCCGAATCATGTGATCAGAAACGGGTAGTACTTTGTGATATGGTATGTAAAAGCGATTGCATCTAGGGTGTATGTATATATATGCACAAGCCTGCCCGGGGTCCTTAGACCGTCGGACCCCATTTGCTCTCAGCGCCGTGCTCCTCGAGCCCGAAACGCTGCTTGACGAGCTTGACTGCCTCGGGATCGCCGGTGTTCTGGTACGAGAGGGCGACGCGTGAGCATACGGACTTGGGGCATGGAGGCACTAGCCATTCCCGAGGATCGTACCTTGGTCAGCTCATCCGAGATCTTGACGCAAGGCTGATCGTTGATCGAGTAGAGCTGCGAGATGCAAGACTCTTCCGCATCAGTAACGGGTCCCTGGAGTTGCTCGCTGAACGTGACCAACCTTGATGACCATGTTGAGCTGCGGGTGGGGGGGCAGAACATCAGCTTGGGTCGTTTTTACTTTGCAGAGATGAAGCAGGCACTCACAGCTTTGCTCTTCTCCCCCTCAGTCCGCGGCGGACCTTCGCCGGGCACGTCTTGCAGCACGGGTTCGTCGACGTGACGGAAGTCTGTGACGATAGAATCACGTCAGTTGTGCGGGTAGAAGAGAGGTGAGGGTAGAAGGCAAACGCACCATTGGTGAGGTTGGTGCCGACTCCGAAGCTGGCTCCGATCCCGGCTTCGTCCGCTGCTTGCTTGAGCTCGATACACCGGTCGACGTCCAGCGCATCGGAGAACACGACGACCTCTGGGGGTTGGGGGTGGAAACGACAGTCAGGTTGAATCGTTCTCTTCGCGTCGACAAGCAGGATCTGCAAGCTCCAAGACGTACTCGTCTTCGGGTCGGCGCCGACTTTTTCAAACGCCTCCTTTGCCATCGGGATGAACTTGATCGGGTCGCCGGAATCTTGCCGCAAACCTTTCCACCTCCGCGCGCGTTCCGGGTTCGCAACAAAGTCGTCAAAGAACGGGCGGGTCGTGAACGTGTCGGTCAGGGCGATGCCGAGAGACCCGTCGGGGTAGATCTGCCACAACCGGATGGGATGAAAGTCAGGTCATTGGGAAGAGAGCGGCGCAGCAAGCAGATGTGGAGTGGTCCCTCACCTTTTCCCACAAGTCCATGGTCCGGCCATTGCTTCCTTCGTAGCCTTCGAGAGCCGCAATGCCCATGATGAGCTCGTGGGCAATCTATGGAAACGAGGTAAGGAGTCGTAACGGTCAGTCTCGCTGAGCGGGAATCGACTCTGTCCGGCGAGGAGAGAAATCACGGGAGGATCAAAACAAAACGTACCGTTCCGATGGGCGCCAAGTCGTACTTTTGCGCAAAGTGCAAGTTGCTCGTCCCCGCCAACTTGCCTCCCTTGCCCTTCTGTCCGTTCCCGCAGTCCTCGTTCGCCTTGATCAAGCCGCGCATGATGATGTCGTGCGCTTTGTAAGTCCGCCGGCGCCTCGACCCAAACTCGGACAGGACGCAGCCGGCTTCGAACAGGCGGTGGCCCTTGTCGCGGGCTTGCTCTGTGCGCGCACAAGGTGTGGTAGTAAAGCGGAAGGCAGGATTGGGTCAGCTCCGAGCTCCGATATGCCCGCATGAGCCTCGGCGCACCGAATTGGCCGACATAGTCCCACTTGGTGTCGACATGCGTAAAGTAGGCCTCCGAGATAATCGACATGACGGGAACCTGCGAGCCGGACACCGAATCAGAGATTTCCGGCGACGAAGAGTGAGCAGATCAGAAGTTCGGCCCTCACCTCGTACAGGATCGTCTCGACCCATTTCCCACTGATCTCGAGCTCAAACTTTCCCCACTCGACCCCGTTCGCGTCTTTTCCCCCCGTCGGGACAAACTCGAATTTGACTTGGTCGTGCGGTTGGAAGCGGTACGAGGCGAGAAAGTCGAGGTAGCTCTTGGGCAAATAAGGACACCTGCGTTCGAGGAAGGCGCGTTCCTCTGGCTGAAGGCGGAGGGTCCCGAGGTCTGCCCCGTGTGGACTTCATCTTGTCAGGTTCTTAAGTCGTCGCAGAAGGACCCTCGTGCGCGGTGGCGACCAAGCGGAGGGGAAAGGAGAGAGAAAACTGACGGTTGATGGCGACTTGGCACGCGTCGAACATTTCGCGGGTGAATCTGGTTCCGCCGCGGTTGGTGAAGCGGTACTTGACGAGGACGTCCGGGTAAGCGTGCAAGAGGGCATTCTGCCTGCAGAGCGGGGGAGCGTAGGTTATCGGCCGACAAGAAAGCGTCGTCACGGTCAGCCCTCGCTCGGACGGGCGCGGACTTGGGCCGAGCAGGCGTGAGAGGTGACTGACATCGAGTACTTGTAGGCGTCCGAGTCGAGCATGCTCTGGATGTACGACTCTGGCGCTGGCGAGAGGGCGGCCATGACGGAATCGAATCGAGGCCACCGGAGCGGTGCGGAACCGCGCTGAAAGAGGACGAGCGGCAGAGGCTCGGCTTGGAGTAAGCAGGAGAATGCCTTCTGACCGGGCTATGCACGTGAACAGCTGTGGTAAGAGTCTCGGAGAGTGCCCGAAGCCCAAGCCGCTCGCTCTCTCCCGACTCGACTTTCACGAGGCAAAGCGGACGGCGACTGACAGAATGCACGGACACACGCACGGACAAGGTACTCACGCGCATTCTCACGGATCAGGGTCTACGCACGATCACGCTCCGCCCGGCGTCGACTCGGAAGCGCAGCATCAGGCGACTGTTCAAGCAACTTTCGACTCGTACCGTCAAGCCAGCCTCAGCGCCAACCAGAGACGCAGGGCAGACTACTATGCCCTCCCGAAATCTCACAGGGAACTCCTCGGCGACTACAGCGCACTCCTCCGCGAAGTGAGTCGCGTCACTGCATTCGTATCGTCCACCTCGTTTCGGACGCAAATGCGGTCCTCGCAGGAATGGGTCCGCTGACTACACATCCTGCGATGCAAACAGATCGACGAGAAGCTCCTGCAAAATGCCGACTTGGTGCAAAAGATGATCGACGAGAACCCGTTCCCGCCGCCAGCAGATGCCGCGCTCGACGCACCGGCACCGACCGACGCGGACCACGACGTGAGCACTGGCTCTTGTTGGCAACTTAGCCTCCGAAACTGACGGCAAGATTTCACAGCGACTCCGGAGTACCCTCCGACAATGCGTCCGAGATTGGTCTGAACCTGTGAGCCACGGTTCCAAGCAAGGCGTGACGCCATGACCTCCCGCTGACTGCAGCTGTAATCGCAGGGAAAGTACGAGCGGGATACCACCTACGGCCCTATCCTCGAACACCTCGAGTCTCACTATTCCGGCCTGAACTCCGACGCAAGGTTCGTGTGGTCCTGCCCTCCTACCTAGACGGTTTCCGCTCGCCCGAAACTCACCACCGCTTTCTTTTCGAAATACGCGCGCAGAGCCGATATTCGCGTCCTCGTGCCGGGCGCAGGACTCGGTCGACTGGCATGGGAGATTGTTCGCCGAGGTCAGTGGTTGTACTCTCGACTCTCGACTCTCGCGCGCATCGACGATCCGTCGCTCAGAATCCGTATCCTCAGGATTCTCTTGCCAAGCGAACGAGTTCTCGTTGCACATGGTGAGCCTGACTCCGATGCGCACAAGTTCTCCTCCGCATACTGGATCAAGGCAAAGAACGCTTCACTGAGAGCCTTTGTCAACCCCCTTTTTTTTTCCCCTTCAGCTCATCGCGTCGGCCTACATCCTCAACCACGCCCCCGAACCAAACTCGATACCCCTTTACCCGTACCTGCACTCCCTGAGCAACATCCGCTCGCGAGAGGACCTCCTCACGCCGTGCTACTTGCCCGACGTGAACCCGAACGAGATCGCCGGCGGGCCGGCCGACTTTTCGTTCGCAGCGGGCGACTTTCTCGAAGTGTACGGCGATGCACCCGGTACGTCAAGCGCTGGGGATCGACAAAATTGCTTCTTGGGACTCGTCCGGAAAACAAACACCGCTGACGCGCACAGACCGTTGATCGTGACAGGCTCGTGGGACGTGTGCGTCACCTGCTTCTTCCTCGACACGGCTCGCAACGTCGTCGAGTACCTCCAAACCATTCACGGTCTCCTGAAACCCGGCGGTCTCTGGATCAACTGCGGTGAGGCTGCGTCGTCGTCCTCCTCCTTCTTTTCTGCCCAAGAAACGTTTTCTCATCATCGCGACTCTTGCAACAACACAAAAAAAGGTCCGACGCTGTGGCACTTTGAGAACGACCGCGACGCGAGTTCGCTCGAGTTGCCGCTCGAAGACGTCAAAGCCGTCGCGCGCAAGGTTGGGTTCGAGATCTCGGTTCGTTTTCGCAGACCAAGCTCTCGATCTCCGTCACTCTGACTGACATTGACGAATCGCAGGATGAACGCGAAATCAAGACTTGCTACACGACGAACCCGCGCTCGCTTCTGCAGCATCAATACACCGCCGCGTTCTGGACGGCGAGGAAGGTTTGACCTGCCCTGCCGGGCCGAGCGCCTTTGCGGCAATGCTTCGGAACGGACGGTGAGAGTCCTACGAACGCTATAACTGCGCGCAAAGCATTGTCTATATATCCAACGCATCCGCACGCTCCCGCATCGCGCGCGAGCTAGAAAAAATGTGAAAGAGACGTTTCCCTCTGGAGAAAAGCGGAAAAGGGGATGTTTCTTTATTGTTCTGCTGAGTATAGCATCACGGAAATCGTCACTTTGTCTCTCGAACGATTCTCTCGAGCGCTAGTGTCAGACTGTAGATTGAGTGTGGTCGGATCTCGTCGCCGCCGTCGTCGCTGAGACGGTTCGCTTTCACTCAAGCAACCCGTCTGCCTTCTACTTTATCGTTGAATCCGAGTCAGCTCGTCGGATGGCAGCGGTGATCCGGTTCGGCACTCGAACTAGCGCCTCGCCGCCTACATCTCCCCGCCGCATCCGCAGCTCTCTCCGCTGTGGCGCCGCTCATCATCGTCCAACATCGACCCTGACGACCGGCAGCAGCAGCGGCAGCAGCGTCATGCAGTCATCGCCAGCGTCGACGTGGCAACCTGGAGATCCTATACGCTTTGCTGTGCCGGAGCTGGCCGCGTCCGATGCACAGTCGGGAGGCTCGAGCGGCGGTGCAGGTCCTCATGTCGACGACCGCGGCGAGATCGCGCCACCGTCGCAGACAGCAAGGCGAGACCGACAGCGTGAATGGGAACCTGGCGATCCGATCCGGTACGCTACCGGCCACGCAAAAGCGCGCGACGAGGCGACCCGCCCTCGTGAAGCTGGCGTCAGTCCAGTCAAGAAGCAGGCGAGGACGTCGAGGTGAGCTGGTTTTCGGGTTAGAATGCTGCTCGTCGAATTCAGTTGGACGATCATGAGCTGACTTCCGAAGCACCCGTAGTCCCTCCCATCGCCAGCTCGGGCAGCAGTCTTCGCCCGTCTCGTGGATGCCGAAAAGCTGGATCCCGACGTCCCCCTCGAGCCCAGCAATCATTTCCTCCAGCGTTCAGACCAACGCACAGGCGCATTCGACGTCACAAGTCCCTCGCTGGACGCAGGAAGACCTCGACCTGCTCGTCGAAGGGATCGACTTCGACGACGATTTCGGTCGCGAGTTCGAGCCGGACGCCAATCGTTCAGCTCAACCGCCCGCTAAACAACCAGTCACGCTCTCGCAGGAAGAACTTGATGCGCTCGTGGCTGGTATCGACTTTACGCAAGACATCGAGCTCGAAGAGGAGGTTGGATCCTTCGCCTCGCGCCCGCCTCAAGCTCCAGCAGAGACACCGGAACCAGTGCGCACTTCCAGATCGAGCGGGTCCCCGAAAAGTCCGACGACGAGTGCTACTCCTTCGTCGGTACTGGGCGATCTCTCGCGCACGTCGTCGCTGCTCGAGATCCTGAGCCAACAGTCGCCGGCTCGGACAGCCCCCGCCGGACTCCGGCGCCAGTACTCGACCGTTTCGGCGATCGACCTCTGCTCCTCCTCGCCCGAAGTGTCAGAGAAGCGACCGAGCGGTGTGGGTCCTCTTGCGGCAAGCAGTCGACCCGCGCCGCGCGCGGCCGCGATGGAGCAAAGCGACGAGGAGGAGATCGTGATCGTTTCGCGCCGGCGTCACGACGCTGCACCGACGGCGGAAGCTGCCGGCAACGTGGATTCGCGGCCGTCGCAACCGGAGCCCGAGGTACCAGGCTTTTTTGCGCGCCCGCCGACCATGCGAGATCCGCCTCCTCCGCTCGCTCGTGCTCCCCCCTCTCCCGCGCAAGAGCCCGCTGCTCGTCGTCCGGCCGACGCCCGAGCTCTCGCTCGTTTCAAACGCGACAGCAAAGCCTCCGACCACGCCGAACGGCAGGCGCAGTTCCGCCAGCGCTGGCCGCGCACGTTTAGCTACAAGAGTTGGAACAAGGACGCGAGGCTCGTCTATACGTCGAACGAGGCTGTCGTCGAGCAGGAACTGGACAAGATGACTGGGTGAGTCACCAACGCTCCCTTCCGCTGCATCAAGGCTCTGCTGACTCTCGAGTTTACAGCCCACTCGGCTTTGGTACGGATTGCTCGCTTCGGTGCCACCTTTTCACGGTACCACGTTGACAGAAGAAAACCCCTCGCCCGCAGATCTCGAATGGGACTCCTTTTCCGGCTACCGAACGCAAGGCAAGACTGCGCTCGCGCAGGTCTGCGACGAAAAGACGATCCTGCTGGTGCACATCGCCAAGATGAAGCGCTTCCCGCCGGCGTTGCAGAAACTCGCCGAAGACCCCATGCGGATCAAGCTCGGTGTCCAGATTGCCGGCGACGCGTCTAAGCTGCAGCGCGACTTTTCGATCCGCTCGCGAGGGACGCTCGACATCAACGCCGTTGTGCACCACTACGACCCGTCTCGCTACGTCGGCCGGCAACGGAAGGGACTGATCGGCCTCCAGGAGCTTACAGGATTGTACCTTGACCAGTTCTTGCGGAAGGAGACGACCGTGCGGACCGGCAGGTGGTCGGCAGCGCTTGACGCGCAGCAGATGGAGTGTGAGTCGATCGAGTCGGTTTCTTTCCGTGCAAGAACGGAACGGTGACACTGATTTACACTCCTTTAGACGCCGCCAACGACGTCTACGCCTCGGTGCAAGTGGTGCGGCAGATCCAGACCCTCGCGTCCGTCCCGGCGGAGCGGATCGACGACGAGTTGATCGAGCTCTCGCTGCGACCGTTCAATCACTGGAGCGGGTTCGGACCAGTCGGGGTCTCTTCGGTGGCTCGACCACCGGCTGCCATCAATACCAAGCCGCAGTCTGTTGCCGACGCGCCCGCGCCGACGGTGCCGACGACGCCGGAAGAAGTCCTCTCTCAGCGCAAGTTCGAAGCGTTCTCCCTCTTCCACCGACACGAGCTGCCACTCGCCGAGGTGACCACTCGAATGAGCGCGACCAGACCCGTCAAACCCGTCACGGTCGTCTGGAACCTGCTCAACGCGCACGCGACCCTCGAGGAGCACGACATCTCGGTCGCTTGGGACCTGTCGCGTCTCGTGGCCGCCATGGACGAGATTGGCGACTGGCCGGAACGGATGTTAGAGGAGCATGGAGCGCTTGCGGGCGGATTGCGCGAGAAACATGCAGCTAGGGTGTCTGCTGCGACGACCGAGTAAGCCCGTCACTGCAATCGCAGGTCTTCCCTCTGATGCGACTTTGCACCGGCCAGCTCGGATTTCTTTGCGCAGCCAGTGTGTCAAGCACTTGCTACAGCCCTTATCCTGGCAGTGAGCGAGCTTATCGCATTCGCCCTGGCCTAGCCTGACATGACGCGCTTGACTGAGTGCGCTGCGCACCCTCGCAGCATGCTCGACCGACTCGCTCCGCCGCCGCGTGCGGTGAAGCGTCAAGGCTGAGCTACATGCATATGGCCTGTTCTGCTACAGGTGCTACAGTACGGCGTCGCCATCGCTCCAACGAGAAACTCCATCGCTCGCATGTGTGGGTGGGCGATAAGTTGCGCGAGCGTTCTTTTCGCTGACGGAGTTGCGCCTCCACGAGGTCAACGACGGGTCGCCTCAGAGCCGGATAAATACAACTCGCGGCTTCTCCCGGTGCATGCGAGACGAGAAGAACATCTCCAGGCTTTTTGGGGCGCTTGACAAGGCTCGCTCTTGATCGAGCGCAGAGAAGGTCCAAATTTGGTCAAGTTGCGCCCCCACCCTATCGGTGATTTGGAGGCGTCGCACCGCGTTCCGCCCTGCAACTGAAGGGTCCACACGACAATCAAACGCTATATTGTACTGTGGCGCCCACCCCATTCGATCGTGCTCACCGAAGGGGGTGGAGGGCCTGAAGGAGCTCCAGAGTTGGGGTGGCGGCTCCTCCTCCTCCCTGACTGTCTTTTCTCTCTGCTCGCGCCTCCCTCCGTCGACGATAGATTGCTCGACACATCTAGCCTGTCTCGTCGAAGACGTCTATACACCATGGCGAGCCTTTTCCAGCGATTCGGTGGGTTCCGCAGTGCTTTTCTCGTGCCCGCTCTTTCGCGAGCTGATCGGGCTTCCTCGCGACACGCTCTGCAGTGGCCAATCTCCCTCGACCGCCTCCCAAATCGAGCGTGAGTTATCTCGGTTCTCGTCCACGAAAATACTGCTGAACCGAGGTCCGAAACAGCGCGATGCGTCCATCAACGTCTGGACGGTCATGAAGTCCCTCACCCTTATGCAGTACCTGCTCTTCTTCTCGGGCTGGCTTGCGTGGACGGTGGACGCGATCGGTATGTCCTATAGTGTGCTCTAGTGCGCCCGCGCTGACGAGCCGCCGTAACAGACTTTTTCTCCGTTTCGCTTTCGAACACGCGCCTGACAACGTACTTCGACAAACCCCTCGGCACCATCACGACCAGCATCACCCTTACACTTCTCTTCCGGCCACTCGGCGCTATCATCTTCGGTCTGCTTGGCGACCGGTACGGGAGGAAGTACCCGTTGATCGCGGATCTGATTCTCTGCGGCGTTTTGTCCCTCGGTACCGCCTTCGTCAAGACTTTCCCACAATTCCTTGCACTGAGAAGTTGCTTCGGAATCTGTATGGGAGGGATTTGGGGTTTGTCAGCCGCTACAGCCCTCGAGAACATGCCGGTCGAAGCTCGCGGTTTCTTCTCCGGCATCCTCCAGCAGGGATACGCCGTCGGATACCTCCTCGCGGCCGTCCTCAACCTCACAGAAGTTGCCAAGCATGAGAACTGGCGGGTTCTTTTCTACTTTGCTGCCGCTGTGTCGGCTTTCGCGGTGAGTCTCGCTGCGCTGGCCTCCCGAGGCTCCCCGATGCTGGTGAACTGTCCTTTTCTGATCTCTTGTTTCCCGCTCTCGCAGGCATTCATCCGCCTTCTCTTGCCCGAGTCGCAGGCCTTTATTGACCGTCGGAACGCCGAGAAGGCCAGTGGAACCGTCGTCTCTTCGCGGGAGAAGAGTCGCATCTTCATCAAGGAAGCCGGTCGCGCCGTCAAGCTTCACTGGATCCGATGCATCTTCGCCATCTGCCTAATGACGGTAAGAACTCTAAGCTTCACGTGTAAGTGCTAGAGCGAGATTTTGACGCGTATTTAATCCTCGCAGGGTTTCAATTTCTTCTCGCACGGCTCGCAAGATATCTACCCGTCTTACATGCAAAAGTCGAAGGGTCTCTCGGCGCACCTGTCCACCATCGCCACTATCATCGGGAATTGCGGAGCCGTAGGTTACTCGCCTATAATCAAAGTGTGCGAATTGTACGTGTAGACGACTGATCCACCACATTCCCTCCTGTTCCTAGATCGCTGGCGGCACTATCGCCGGCTACGTTTCGCAATTTCTCGGTCGTCGCCTCACCATCATCGTCTTCTGCGTATGGTGAGTCTTCTGTCTTGTCACAACCGGCACTGCGGCGTGAGGAACGGTTTGCCACCAATTTCGCGGCTTTTCGACGCCGCGCGCCGCACACAGTGCTCGCCTATTCATCAGTCATCATGTTGACGAACACCTCTTGCAGGACTTGCGCATTCCTCCCCTTGTGGCTTTTGCCGAACCAGTTCGGCGGTCTTGCGGCTGGAGCATTTTTCGTCCAGTTCGGCGTTCAAGGCGCCTGGGGCGTCGTCCCGATCTACCTCACAGAATTGAGTCCCATTGCGTTCCGTGGCGTTTTCCCCGGCTTAGCATATGTACGTGCATACGCTGCCCTGGAGGCCTGTCAGCGATCTTTGACTGATCCGGGGACTCGCTGGCATCGAAACAGCAACTCGGCAACATGGTTTCGTCCTCCGCCGCTCAAATCGAGAGTGTGGCCGGCGACAACATCAAGACCAAGGACGGCAAGCCCGACTATGGAAAGATCGGCGCCATCCTCATCGGAGTACGCATACTCCAGTTCTCCGGCGATCGAAATACCTTGCGCTGACTTTTGCCACTCGTTGCCGTTTTCAGGTCGTCGCCGCGTGGATCATCGGGTGCTGCCTCATCGGCGCTGAACAGCACGGTTCTAACTTTGAGAAAGGCAAGGCGGCGTTCGAGGTCGGCGCAGGCCGGGACGAGATCGAAGAACGTAAGCTCAGTTTTGACCTTCTCTTTTTTTTCTTCACTCGCCGACGCGGAGACTGACTCTTGCTCTGTTTCTGCTCTGATGCAGTCGAAGAGCCCAAGCCCTACATCCACGACGTCGAAAAGGACGGAGAGGACAAGTTTGGTCAGCCTATCCACCGCGAGTCGGCGAGCCGTACCGACGAGAGCGTCTCGAAATCCTCATTCGCTTGAGCAAGGACGTCTTTCTGCTCCTTGTCTAATCCCCTGTACTTGTCCGTTACTCTGCCGGTACTCTGTGTTGCAAAGCAGATACGCTCTCCGACACTGTCCCACGAACTTCTAGGTACACCGTCGCACGGAAAAACGCAACTTGCTGAAAGGCGATCGGAAACGGTGCGCAACGGCAGAAGGATCCTGTAAGGTGTATTATTCGGCATGTGTACTTTGATCTAGAAATACGAGGTTTAGGCTACTGTATATGTAGAGGGTGGGAGAGAAGAGCATGTTGGAGAAGGGCGAGATCTATCTAGACCTGGCTCGGAGTCATGTACAGCTGGTCCTCGCCGTGTACAGAGTCTTCTCCCGACATCTTGCGATGCTTCGTAGCGATACTCGCTGCGACCGTCGTGACTGGACTGCCGGGATGGCCGGCACCTGCGGTCAAAGACCGCAGCATCGCCTCGATGCGTTGATTCGAGCTCTCTAGTTGCGCCATCCGGTCCTGCGGCTCGGGCGCGGCGGCGGAGACGACCGAGAGTATCGAGCGAGCATCGTTCTGCGACTGGCGGCTCATGGAGTGGTTGAGGTCGCCTTGTACCGGCGTGTTGCCGTGACCGCTTTCCTTGCTGTCTTCGTTCCTGGCACCGGCGTCTTCTTGTTTCGGACCCTCGAGCAACATCTTGGACGCTTCCGGTGTGCCCTAGAGGGGAGGTTGCAGCGTCAGTGTCTGCGAAGAACGGGCTCCCCCGACCAGGGCAGTTCAAAGCCGGGCGGGGGTTGAAAGGTAATAGATACTCACAGCCGCGCGAGGTCCCAACTCGAAGTGGACCCATTGGATTCCTCGCCAAAAGACAACTGCCACGGTTGCACCGAGAGCTGGGCCAACCGTAGCAAGACGAAAACACCGATGTCAGTCCCAGAGTTCAGGTGTGCAAAAAAAGGCTCGAGAGATAAGAACTTATCAGTAAATCCAGTGATAGTGAGAAAATTGCCCGAGTACGACGTCTGGTCCGAACGAGCGGGCGGGATTCACGCTGCCGCCGGTGTAGAAGACGCCGCACAGCTCCGCGAGGAAGAGGGCGAGTCCAATCGAAACGGGAGCAATCGACCCAGCTTCAGCGCCGATGGCGCTCTTTTCGACCGTCACGACGAGCCTGTGTAAGGTATTGGTCAGGTCAGCGCCATATGGACGGGGCGGCGAAGCTGCCGGCAGCGTGTTGAACGTACACGGTGAGCATGAGAAGGCTAAACTCAATACCGAAGTCAGCACGCTTCACAGTGACCGGGGCATACTGAGTAGACGTACGCAGTCAAGAACATCTCGATAAAGAGTCCCCGGGCGACGGACGTGCCGGCGACCAAGGTGGTACGAACGTTCAAGGGCCTGTTTCGGATTCGCTTCACAGGAGTCAGCTCCGCCTGCAGGAGGGCTCAGGGCCTGCAAATGGAGGAGCACGTACCCTGGCAATAGCGCTGAAGTGATAGCAGCTCCAGCAATGGAACCAATCATTTGAGCGATGGTAAGAATCAATGCTCGAATTGGCGTGTGAGCTCCGATGAGCGCCAGCCCGAGAGAGATAGCCGGGTTGAAAACTCCTCCTGAAGATCAAGTCACCTTCAGAATGCGTCCCTATTGAGCTTTGGAGCGCTGATGAACTCACCGCTGACGCCTGCGAAGATCTGGATGTTGACGGCGAGGGAAAACTGCGCAACTTTCGCGTGAGCGGTCTCTCGCAACGAATCGAACTGAATGCCCACCGACTCACACCAAAGGCCAGAGCGACATAGAGTACTGCAGTGCGGGATGCGTCAGCGCGATGCTCTCCGGAATGGGACGGAGGATCGCGGCGCAAACTCACGACTCGAGGTGTTGGGCGACGGCTGAACGGCGCCGGCATCGGCAGTCGCGCCCGAACTGGTGACCGATGTCGCTGGTAGAGATGCAACGGTCGTGCCGGCAAAGGCGAACAGGGTGAAGAGCGTCGTGCCGGCAAACTCGCCGAGGAAAGCACTTGCGTCTGGGAAGGAGAAAATGCGCAGTCGTGAGTGCAAGTCGCCGACTCGGAGGCAGCTCATCAAGCCCTGCAGAAGGAAAGCCGACAACGTACGGGACTTGAGGAGACGAGCCGCATGACGGTCTCCCTTGTGCGCGCCGACTCCGAGCTGACGCCGCAGGTACGTTCCTCCACGATGGTGTTTCGGCACTCGGACACCAGGAGCTGCAGTCGGAAGTTCGCCAGACATCTTCAGCAAGCGAGCAAGTTGACTCTGCTGAACAGCAGGAGGGCAAGATCTAGCGAGGAAACGAGAAGCCTGTGCTCGAGTTTTCTTTGCTCATCGACTCCGTCATTCCTTGATCTGCGCGCCCCCTTGCTCAAGTCGATCGTCTCGCTTAGGCGTGTCGATCAAACCCCCGCGCTTCTCGAATATTGACGCACGATTTCGTAACGAGCTCAGCAAGATTAATGAGACACCAGAGAGCGTGGAGCCAGCTGTCGTTCTTCCTCGCAACCTGGGTCCACTTTGACGTCAGTTCACGAGGTGACGGACGTCGCGTGCATCTTCGCTTCTTTGTCCAGACGGGAGCCTCGAGAGGCTCTGGACGCAGCGGGTATCGACGGAAACCCGTCTGTTACCCGTCTATGTCACCATAGCATCGATACAAGAGGTGGAGAGTGAGCGAGGGGCGAGGGGCGGATGCGTGAAAGGAGCGATCGAGCACGGACCCAGCGTGAAAGACGAGCATACGCCACTCCGCACCCTCCATAGCTGCACCGAGTTCCCCTTAGCCGCACTAGAACATGCATTTCAAGCAGAGACCATCATCAAAGCGCGACTTCACGCTGCGTACAGAAGCGCCAACACGCGCGCGAGGGGGAAAACAGAAAAAAAGGAACAAGCAACATCTCGAACGGTACCACTGAAACCGGGCACCCAAGCAACTGGCACAAGCGCACATCACGCCACAGTCCTCAGAAACGGTAACCGTAATCGTCTCCGGAGTCGTCGTACTTGTAGCGGTTCCGACCCCCTCCGCGGTACCACGATTCGCCGCGCCTCGGTCCGTGGTGATCTGAGAACCGCAATCCCCGCGAGCGGAGGGTCAGTCACCTAGGTAGCTCACGCGAGTCAAGTCAAGAATCAGTGAATGGACGTACAGGTCGAGGTATCCCGCGTGGTCGAGATGCCGGCCTGCGCGGCAAAGTTTTGGTACCCGTCGGCGGAGAAGGAAGGACCGGCGGCGGCGTTGCCGTTCGTACCCGCAGTGGACGACGAGGGCCATTTCTCGCGGCAGAGCGGGCAAGTGCTGAAGTGCGTCGACGATATGGCGGTCCGGAGTAAAAATGAGTCTCGAGAGTCAGCGCCGGATACTCGCGGAGAAGGCAGCGCCCAACTCACGTCGGGTTCGACGTCTTGGCCCAGTTGCTGAAGCATTCGGCGTGGAGGGCGTTGCCGCATCCCGAGATGGTGAGGCAAAAGACGAGACCCTTCTCGGCTCCCGGCTCAAAGTCTTCGTCTGCGAGAGAGCAACAGAAGGCCGTCAGAGGCTTATTTCCCTCGTCCGACACGACAGGAAAGAAACCGAACGTACAGCAGATGGGGCAGCTATCGCCTTCTTGCGGGATGCGCTTCTTGACCGGACCGTCCTGTTCGCCCTGTTCGACTTTCTTCTTGCCGGTCGCGACTTCGTACGCCGACTTGACGCGGTCTTCGAGGAGGGTGCGCGGCGCCGGACGCGCGAAGGAAAAGATGGCTTGGAGCTCTTCGGTTAGGAGAGCCGATTGGTACCTGTGGTGCCGAGGTCGTTGGTCAACGGGCGGGCGCTGGGGCGTCGAATGTCGTTGAAAGAGCGCACGCACCACAAGTTGGAACTCCAGGGCACGCCGAGAACTGCGCACAGGATGTGTTAGCTCCAGACCATCTCGCTTCGGACAGGACGACGGGAAAAGCGCGGGGTACCTTTCAGGAGGACAAAGAGCTGCGGGAAACAAAACCGGAGGTCAGTTTCCTGTCGAGCAGACCACACGGCTCCAAAGGACACGGAGGACGCACCAGATGCTTGCAGTGGTTGCCCTTGGCGCCATCGGGGCAGTCGCAACTCGGCAGGTGTCCGACTTTGACGGTGTAGAGGTTGCCAGTCGAACCGAGGACGCTGAACTGCTCCGAAGTGGGCGAGGTGCGCTGACGGTCGACGCAGAAAAAGCGCTGCAGGCGGACGCGGTCTGCACGTTCTTGAGTCGCTTTCGGGCAGGCTGGACCACCGCCGGCCGACTACCTGGTCAGTTTCGCAGAGGCGGACGGACGCGGTACAAAGACGGGCTCTGCTCACCTTTCTTGTAGACTTTGAGGCGCCTTTCTGGCTCGCTTTCACCTTCCTTGAGCTTCTTTTTCTTGGGTGCAGGTCCAGCCTGTGGCCATACGCGGTTGCCGTGGGACGCGTCTCCGGTCGGAGGATCAGCAGGAGCCAAGAGGGCCAACTCTGGGTCTTCAAAGTCGCCGTATCGTTCGACGAGGTCCCAGACTGGATCGTCCGGAGGAGGGAGAGGGCGTTTGGGCGGCATCGTGGCTGGCACGCGTAGAGTCACTTGCTTGTTTGCAGATGAGTGACGGAGACGAGTACAGAGTGGTCGAGGGGAGGCGTGCGAGGGAGAGCAAGGCGGTGCTCCAGAGTGGCGCTCGCTCGCCTCGACTCTCCCGCTCAACCGCCCGCACCGCTCTACCAGCACGGGCAGGCTAGCTGCACTCCGGAATATATCCCGACTCGCCTACTCGACCGTCTACGCTCCCCAGCCCCGCTCCAGGCGTCGCACAGAAGCAGGCCCACGCGTTTCAACCCTCCGCCCCCTCCGCCAGAAATGGTGGGCTCCGCGTCGACCGCTCACCTCGACCACCCAGCCGCCGACGCGAGCATGGCAGGCGCAAGCAAGAAGGACAAGCTCAGAGTAGCAACATGCAAGTATTGTGGTGCGTACTCTCTCTCCCTCTCTCCCCTTGACTCGCGCCGCAGGCAGCTGCACGAGGCCCTCGGCACCCCACTCGGCAACGCGTCCCCTGCTTCGAACGAGCCCAACACTCGCTGCACAAAGACGTTCAGGATTTTCTGGACCCAGCGTTGGCCCCCGGCACCCTCCCTCTAGCGCCTTCCAGCAGCTGGCGCCTTGTGCAAGCACCCGTCGCTCCCGGGCCGGCAGGATGAATGCGCTAACTGCCGTCTCCGGCGTGCTTACAGACATGACATTTAAGAAACTCGAGCACGCCCAAAGGCACGAACGCACCCGTACGTACCTCGGAACATTTGTCCGAAGTCCTTATAGCCGCACTGGGCTGACGCAACCTCGACCCAATCCTCTTGCTCCGAAACTGCGCCGCTCCTTCTCGCTCTCGGCCGGAAACCGTCTTCTCGCACCGCGCGCCCTCGTCGCTCATCCAAACAGACACGCTCGACCGCCCCTATGTCTGTGACACTTGCGGCAAGACGTTCGCGCGACAGTGAGTATCCCCGAGCGAGAGCCCGTCGGAAAACAAGGGGGTCGGTGCTCAACCCAGCACCGTTCGCAGAGATACGTTGCACCGGCATTCCCGCCTGCACTCGCGCGCCGACGACGACGCCCCGACAGCCAAAGCGGGTCGGAAACGCAGGAGCTCGATCGCGACCGGCGGTTCCGGATCGTCCGCCAAGGCCTCGTCGTCGTCCGGGACAAAGGCTCCGGCAGCCAAGGATGTCAGCGGATCGTCACCTTCCGAGTCTTCCAACTCGTCGACGGCCGCACACCACCTTCCGCCCGCGATCCCGATCGCGAACCACTCGGGTGACTTGATCGTGGGGCCGGCGTCGCCGGACGCGGTCGGCCTCTCGTTGAGTCTGCCCGTCCAGGCCGCCGCCGGACTTTCGGGGGCTCCGCCGTCCTTTCCTGCCTACAGTCGACCCGCCGAAGCCTCTCACGAGCACCACCAACAACAGCAGCACCAGTTTCCTCACTTTCCATCCATCGACCCTGCTGTCATCCCTCTGTCTCGTCGCTACAGCGACGCTGGCCACGGAGCGACTTTCGCCTCCCAACTCGCACTCGGCACTGCTCCCTCCTCCGCCTCCGCCTTCTCCGGAGCCGGAACTGCTGGAAACGGAAACCCCATTGTGGTCGGTAGCCTACCCACGTCTTTCGTCACCTCGTTCGGCAACGGCCGCTCGTCCTTCGGAGGAGGAGGAGGAGGATCGCAAACCGGCAAACGCGAACGACCTTCCCTCCGCCCTCGCGCTCTGACCCTCGCCGGCCTGCCTGAATCTCTCGGCTGCTTCTCGCTCGTCAACTCGCCCGAACCGAGCGACGCCGGTTCCAACTCGTCCGCCGAGGAGGACGACGACCGCGACGAGGACGACTCGATGGACCTCGGCGACGCCGTCAGTCGCCTGATCGGCTCGAACGGGACCAACAGCACGAGGACGACCGCTTCGCTCGGAGAGCCGTCTGCGCCGCCGGAAAGTCACTACCCGTCGCCGACGTTCACGTGCGACTCGCCGTCGGGATTGAACCTCGACCCGGTCGCCGACTTGCGCGCCATCTTGGACAACGACCCGGTCCCGTCGAGCGTGTTTCACCACCACCACACGTTGTCGCCGCCGCCGACGAGCCAGCCCGAATTCGACTTTGAATCGTTCGCCGCGTCGATCGAGGGTCCGATCCGGCACTCTCCGACGTCGCCGTCGGCTTCGGTCCCTCCTCCTCTGAGCAGCAGCAAAGACGGTGGTGGTAGCCTCGCGAACGGCGTCCCGACCTCGCTCGACGAGCTCCTGAGCAGCACGGCGCACAATCTCGAGGGCCCTCCCGTCCTCGGCGAGGCGGGTAAATCCCACCAGCAGTACGGTGGCGCTCAGTCTGCGGCCGACCGGTACCCGACTCCGCCTTCCGGTACGCACGGCGGGCACAGCACGCTGTACTCGGACTCGAACTCGAACAACCACAACACCGACACGAGTCAGCTGTTTGAACCGTCGACGTCGTACCACCTCGCCGAGCACATCGAGAAGGCCATCTCGCACATTGACGACCCGAGCGGGCGCAGCGTCCTCGGGCAGTACGAGGCTGACGCGGCCGACCACGCCGCGACCGCTGCCATGTTCGCGAGTGGGTTCGGCGTCTCGACGGGCCAGTCGACGTCGTCGGCGACGCCGACGTCTTCGGCTGCGCAGCTGTCGGCCCTCGGTTTGTCGTTCGGCCTGCCTGCACTCGGCGGCGACGGGAGCTCGTCGCAGCAGCACCGGGCCAGGACGTCGCGGCACAACTCGTTCTGCGGCTACCCGTCGATTCAGCAGCCGCAAGGGTCGACGGCGACGTCGCAAGCGCCGCTGATGTTGCCGATGCCGACCGCGCCGCTCGGTTCCGGCAGCCCGTACTCTGCCCAGCAAGCGAGCTTTGCCGCCGCGCTCTCGGCGACGTACACGACCGCGTACCCGACCTTGACGCTTCCGATCGCGGGCTTTGACTTGCCGACCATGTCGTCGTTCAAGCACGACACGCCGCCTTCGCTGTTCATTCCGAGCTCGCCACATCAGCGGGAGCAACTGGCTCAGCAGCAACAGCAGCAACAACAACAACAACAACAACGCCAGCAGCAACAACAACAACAGCAGCAGCAGCAGCAACAGCAACAGGAGCAGCTCGAAAAGCTGCTCGTTGGGTCGGCGCCGTCGTCGTCCACTTCGCATTTCGACCGGCTAGCCCGAGCGTGGGAGGAACGGCAGCGCGCCGCCGGCTACGGTGCCAACGCCGGCGCGTTCTCGTCGGCTGCGCCCTTTGCGAGCCTCAAGAACCCGTTTGCGCATGGATCGTCGTCGTCGTCGGGCGGTGGCAACAGTGGCGGAGCCAACTCCAAGTCGACGCCGGCGTTCTATATCCCGTCGAGCACGGCTACGACCGGCGGTCGCGATCGCTCGCCGTAAGGAGGCGCGATCACCTTTCGCCGATACGCCCGCATGTCCATCAGAAAAACGATCAAGAAACAACACTGTTAAGAATCGCTCCCCCGGAAAATGCGCACATCTTGTACGCCGTCCGTGTACCAAAGTTGCGCCCGTCCCTCTCGGTCTTATCCTATCCCCCTCGGTCCATTTCCGTCTCGTCACCTCGTAACAATTCAGCTATGCCCCATTCCCCTTTCCTGTTTGTTGACCCTCTCCCCCTCTTCTGTGCATGGCTGGCCCCCCCTCTCTCGGTCTTTGTTTACCACCACCGGGCGCTCACGTAATTTACCTGTGTAGCTAACTTAGCGATTCCCCTGTCAAATCTCTTTCCAACATCGCCGCTCACTTCTGGGCTCGCGAGACGAGTCGGACCAGGCGGCCCTGCATCTTTGAGCCCGTAAGAGCTTGTCGGGCTTGCTTGCGCTCGAAACGGACTTCGTGCTCCGACGTAGCCATGGTCCGTGAGCTTTTGCCTGGCAGCCCAAGGTACCCTCGGGAGGGATCGACAGGCGGAGGTGCGGCGGATCTCGGTTCGATCGAGCAAACTTCGGCAGCCGCGTCGATCACTCCGATGCGCGAGTTCTGCAGGCGCTCCGATACGAGCGGGTGGTCCAAGCAGGCGCTCTTCGAGTGCATTGGACAAACGCGCGCATACAAGCAAGTTCGAGTGCCGGCGCGAGGGCAGAGTGCCCAGACCGCGGTAACTTACTTGGATCTCTCTCGGCCGAGCGCGGTCGGCGGACGGGAGTGCGAGCGCGGAACCACACCTTAGCCTCAGTCGCCGCCGTCATGAGGAAGCTCTGCCTCGAGTCTGGTTGCGAATAAGTGGAGCACAGCGAAAGTGCAGTCATGGCAACGTTGAGCATTCAAGTGTAGGGCACGAGTCGCTGTCGGAGTGAGAGCCGGGGACGCGTTGAAGCGTCATCAGTCGTTCTTGCCGAAGTTCGAAGGAGCTCCTCGTTCGCAGACTTTTTCTCCTCGGCGTCAATTGTCAGCCTCGCTCGGCGCCGACCGGAAGCACTTCCTCTCTCTCTCGCCTTTACTCGCACAAGTTCGCCTCGAACAACGCTCGCTTCGAGATGAAAAGCCGGTGGGTGCTTGCTTGGAGTCTTCCGCTGGCATGGTCGGCGATCTGCTTAGCGAGCCCGACGACCGCAACCTCGACGCTGGACCGAGTCACCGCCCGGGAACGCAGCCCGTCTATAGCGTGGCCGAACGTCCAGCGACTCTCTCCTCGACACGGAGGTCACCACGACGAGGATGACTCGGCCACGGACGGCGAGTCTATCGGCATGTCTGAGGCGATGATGAGCATGTCAGCGCCTCGTCCCGAGTCGACGACTCTTCAAGCCGCTCCCAACTCGCACGGAGACAGCTCGGACGAGCAAAAGCAGCAACAGCATGGATCTCATGGGCACACTGGCGCCGACAAGGGCGCGCACGAGCCGCCCAGGTCGTCGGGACATGACCACGGTCATTCACACGGTCCCGTCCTCCTCGAGCTGAACGAGACCCAGATCCTCTTGACCCACTCGCCCGATCCGCCGTCGTACTGGGACTATGATCAGAGTGACGAGGGACGACCGGCAGTGCTGTACGCGCACATCGCCCTCATGACCCTCTCCTTCTTTGGCCTTCTTCCCCTAGGTGCGTTCGTCTTCGCCTTCCTCGCTTTCGGATTCGCCAAGCTGAGACGCTCCCACCATGTAGCGATCTTCCTCAAGGCTGGTCGCTCGTCGCTCTACATCATCCCGCAAGCGGCTTTCCTCGCGGTTTCCTTCCTCGGGCTCGTCTGCGGCCAGGTCAGCTTTTTGCCTCCACTCTCCGCGGCGATCGATGTCAACGCGACCGACACTGACATCTTGCATGCTGATCCCTTCACACCTCTTGCCCCGCCCGTCCCGTGAACTCGGCCTCGACCGACTACTGTGCACCTGCGACTCCTGATCTGATCGTGCCGCAAAAAAACATGACGTATAGGTCTACAACGGACTCACGCCCAACATGTACGAGCACTCGTCACATACGTCGTGGGGCTGGTTCACCATGGTCCTCGCGTTCGCGCTCAACATTGTCGACGTCGGGAAGTTCTGCTTGCGCTTTACGCGCTGGGGGAAGAAGAAAAGCGAGGCGACGACCCTTGGGAGCGTTGGCTCGACAGAAGTCGAGTCGGGCGCTCAGGAAACTACGCCGTTCCGTTTGGGTGGCGAAAACGACGACGACTCGGACGAGGTGGACCGACTCGTCGGTTCGCCCGTCTCGCTCGAACACCCCGCCTCGCCGACTTTTGCGCGTGGCAACTCGATCGCGCTCTCGGACGGGGACACTGCCGTCCACAGCGACGAAGCGTACTGGCACGGCGAGTCGACCGCTCCGCCTTCTGCCGGCCAGCGCGTCCGCAAATGGACTTCGCTCATCCTGGCGGCGGCCGAACGGTCCTTGATCCTGCTCGCCTACATCGAAGTCTGCTCCGGAATCGCAGTCTGGACCGGCTCTTGCCGTGAGAACTACCTCAACGGGTATGTCTTTGTCCTTTCTTCTGCCTTGGGATTGGTCGGCACCGAGCATCTGACGAGAACCTCTCCGTTCGCGCTCAGATGCCTCGCGCACATCATCAAAGGCTCGATCTTCCTGTGGTACGGTCTCCTCACTTTCGCGCGCTACTGCGGCGCCTTCTCCTCTCTCGGCTGGGCGTGGAACCGCCACCCGAGCAAGACCGCGTCAATCTGGACCGCCGAATTCGTCGAGTCCCTCGTCATCTTCACGTACGGCGCGACCAACACGTGGATGGAACGAATGGGCAAGACCGGCTCGTACTCGATCAAGGATGTGCAGCACATCTCGATCGCCATCATGTGAGTGAGAAGGCTCTCTCTTCCCGCCTCGTATCGACCTTTCTCGTTCAAGTTCTGACCGCGCACGGTTTCCCGCAGGTTCTGGGGCGCCGGTGCTCTCGGAATGTTCCTCGAGTCGAGGACAGTTCGCGCCTGGTTGTCGACTCCGGCGGCCGAGACTTCGGGGCGCTCCTTGAACGCCATTCCGCCACCGCCCTCGGCTGCGTTCAGCTTCAACCCTTTCCCGGCGCTCTGCATCGGCGTAACCGGTAAGAGACGCATGTCTCGTGTAGGACAAGACGAAGATGATCTCTGACGTTCAACTGGAAACTTGACGCAGGTGTCGCGATGGCGGCTCACCACCAGACCTACCAGTTCCAGGTCGACATCCACGCGCTCTGGGGCAACTTGCTCGGCGCGTTCGCCGGCTTCCGCTTCTTGACCTACTTCTTTCTCTTCCTCCGACCCCCTTCGTCCATCTTGCCGTCGCGACCTCCGACCGAGGCGCTCGCTTCCCTCGCTCTGACGTGCGGTGGCGTCGTCTTCATCCTCTCGGTCGAGCAAGTGACGTTCGCCGCGATGCGCCACCATGCCGACGACGTGATGGTGAGCAGTGTGCACCTTGTGCCGCGACTGTTGAAACCCGCTGACGGCGATTCGTGAACGTGCAGGCATTCCTGAACCTCACAGTCGCTGCTGTTTGCGCTTGGTTCTTCTGGACCGCGTGCTTGTTCGCCATCAAAGGTGCGCCCTCCTCCTCTCAGACTTCAGCAACAGACAGCTGGCTGAAGCTATCCCGGATCTTTAGGCTGGGCGCTGTCACGGACGGCGCGCGCCACCTCGTCGAGCTTGCGAGCGAAACTCTACACGCCCTGAATCTGATTCAATCGCCACCGCATCAGTCGTTAACCTTAATCGATATCCCTAATCACATCTTCCGAGCATAGTCTTTATTGGCTTGACCATTAATCGTGCAATTTCTTTGTCAATATTTCCCGTTCGCCCTGTTTGTGTCACTGCTTGATGTTACACCGTATGACAAAAGACAACACCCTTTATGCTAGAGAGACAGTAGTGATGGACAATGCTCGGCTACGACGGGGTACAACATTCAAAGGGATCAAGACGGACCGTAGAAGAGTGGGTTGGCCTGCTGCATCTGAATCGGAGGAAGAAGATTCGGAGAGCTGTGGGTAGGAAACGGATGCGTCTGGGCGAAATGGGAGATCCCGTACGGTGGCAGGTCTCCCGCCGACGGCGCAGAGAATCTCGGTGCGTGAGTTGGCGAGGCGAAGACCGCCGCGGCGGGATCCGTCTCCGAGAGCGGCGACGGCGGCGCGACGAGACCACTGGGCGTAAACCCGATGTCGTGTTCAACTTTGCCCGCACCGCGGCCATCCGCCTCGTGAGAGGGGGCGTACGGGGTGTAGTACCATGCCGAACCGCCGTGGAACGCTTTCGGTTGCTCGTGTTCTCGGAGGTACGCTCCGCCGTCCCGCAGCAAAGGCGTCGGATAAGGCGGCTCGTACGGCGTTGCGGGGAGGACCTGTTGGTGTTGGTGCGATTTTTCGATCCGTTGAGGTGGAAGCTGGAGTGGGAACTGGGCAGGGGGAGGTGGCGGAAGTGGCGTGGTGCTGAAGTGTGGAGAGACTTCGGTCGGCAAGGACCGCGGCACGAGCGGGTTCCAGCTCGGCAGCTGATAGCTCTGCAGCGCGTCTTTGATGTCTACGTTCGAATCTTTCCGTCGCGTGGCCGGCGAACGCTTCGCCGACGCCTTCGTTTTCCGTGGAGGTGGCGGCGGAGTCGCCGAAGGAGACCGCTCGTTGCTGCCGCCCGCAGAGGATGCCACCGATGCCTTCCGCTTTGACGACGGTTTGCGCGATCGCAATTTTCGAGGGATGAGAAGCGTCTTCGACTCGTCGTCGCGAACAAAGTTGCCGGAAGGGTGCCTGCGAAATTCTGCAATTAGCGAAAATCCACAGGGGATGCTGCCAGTCGTGCCGACGTACGTGAAGACAATGAAGGAGGGTACACTAGGCCTCCGTTCGACAGATCGCCGTCTGTCCGAGAGTCTCTTGAACGAGTAGTAACTTAATTGCCGGATGAAGGAGGAAAGACTGCGCGGGAAGAGAGCGAATGAGCCTTTGCACTGGCAGGGACGCCAGCCTCGCCCGCGCACGAGGAGTGGCGACGACACATGCGCAGTAGTCCTCGGTGGGTGGGACGAAGGAAGGTGTCCCGTCGTGAAGGAGGTAAGAAAAGGCGCTCACGAGTTAAAGTCCCACTGCGGAGCAAGCGCCGTCCTCGCCTGCGAGTCGACGCTTGTCACAGCAAATCTGTCGTTGTCGATCCAGTGCAGATACTCTGGATGGAGATTGGCGGACAAGAGTCTGTGGATAGGCAAGGGTGCGCAGTTCGCAATCAGCCTCAGGTTTCGACTCGTTTCTCGACAAGCGCGAGAGGTTCATAGTCGTCCGGAGTAGTTCCCGAGCGACAGACACGCCATCCTACTCACTGGTGTAGCTTCAGGACGAACGAAGACCGCTGCTTGTCGTTCACCTGACCGCTCATGACTTCGCAAAGTTTCGTCGGAGGATCCGAGCAAGTCGATCGCCTTCAAGTCGAAGCAGGACTTGCGTAGCGTGCCGGTCAGACCGTGTGGCGTGCGTAGAGAGCGATGCGCAGACGGTACGCTGCTGTCCGGCGAGATCCGAGGAGTGAAGGTGCTACACTCGAGGTGGTCGACGACGGCGACGATGAAAACTGCCTTTCCCTCCTTCGACCTCTTCCGCTACCGTGGCCGGTTCACCGAAGGCACTGAAGGGGTTGCAAGTTTCTGGGCACCCGCGTCCGCGTAGATCCGGAGGCCGGGCCGTCACGGCAGCTCAATTGACCCAAACCTTAAACGACCAGGGGCGGCCCACTCACGGTGCCCTGCTGCGGAGGTTTCCGCTTCGATGGTCGCTTTTGAATTGGCCAGCTGTTGAGGGCCCATCCGATACGGACAGATGCATGACTGATCTGCGCAGCTTCGAATCGGACCTCGCTATCGAGTAAAAGACCTCGCTATCGTGGGTAAAGTTAAGGTGCTGCACCTGCGATTGGACAAGCGGGAAAGCTTATTGCAGCTTGTGGTCTGGCCAGTTTTATGAATAGCTATGCGGATACTGTACAGTGCGTACGTACGCACAGTATTATGTAACCCGTATTCCGCCATCGACGACGCCGTGCACTTGTCATAGGCCAGGGGGCCCGGGTCGGGTTTCCTCGAAGCTCAAGCCAGGGCACGGCCTCGCCGACCGTTGCAGGATTTCGTCGCAAAGCGCGACTTCTGTGCGCAGGCCGGCTTTACAATATGCATATGCACACGGCAGGCTGCGCTTGCTCCGAAGGACAGGTGGGGCAGAACCGCCCTCGCGAGCTGCGGGCTTCGACGCAGCTTCACGTGACAGTTTTCGCTCTCGCCGCAGTCGAAGCATGCCCGGCTCTGGCAAGTGTGATCCCTAGCTAGCGTCTCCTTCGAATTCCTTGCAGAGTACGTAGGATCTACGAAGCTCGCTGTAGGCGTGTGCGCGCAGTAACACAAGCAGTGAAGCACCGCTACGACGTCTGTGCTCGACCGGAGATATCCTCGACTCAATGGCGCTCGCTCGCGAGGGTCGTCTCCCTGCAGCTGTACGCATCAAGGGCTATCGCGCACCATAGCATACATACTCAGCAATGGTACATCTTGCGTTGCGATGGCGGATTCTCCGGAGGAGGGACAAGATTGCCACAGCTCAAGTCTAGGCCTGCGGAGGGTGGAATCGTCCCTGATCAGGCGCTGCAGCACGTTGCCGCATTCCAGACTCGGGTCCTTGCATGCGTGAGTGGCGCCGCACATCAGTATATACTTTCCGCTGCGAACTGGACGGTTTCCCGACGGCAAGCTTTCTGCAGCTGGCCGTCTGGGGACTCGCGGATAAAAGCTGACCAAAATGTACACGTGCAAGCCCGGGGTGCAGAATTACGCTGCAGGGTTGCGCAAGATCCCGCTGAATGAAACGTCTGCAGCAAGAGGCGGAGTTTCGTCAGCGGAACGTGCGCTGCATATGTAGGGTCTCTCGCGTCCCCGAAAGTTTGGAAACGAACGGCCTCGCGATTCTCACCTGCAGCTTGAAAAGAAACTGCTGCAAGCGGTTAAGCTCGAGGTCACATACGTCGACTCGGTGCACCCACGCGCGTACGTTGACGTTAATGGAGACGGATTTGTGCGCCGCGTTTAGCTTGTGCAGTTCCGGGCTCTCCACTTTCGGCCGACACTCGTCCGCGGATCGATGACTTGGGCGAAAGATGCATATTGCGAGGAACGAGTCTCCGTCTGCTGATCATACAGGGCCGTTGATGCGTGAAGGGAGCGGACAAAGGGCATGCGGAAGTCGCCCGCGTACATATATGTACGTTGTGCCGGCCGCCCCGGGGCAGCTTCTTCCTGCAGTGGCGTCGCCGCCGGTCACTGGTCGAGACCGATCTTCCTGCGCTTCGATCTGATCTCCTCGCGCAGCATCAAGATGCGCGATTCCAACTATGCCGGCGGCAGAAGGTGAACATCAGTCCCTGAACTCGACACCGGTCCGACCCTTGAACGATGCCTGGGGAACGGAGGGAAAGAAGGCTCACGCGGGTCTTTAGGTCGTACTCGCCAGCGGTCGTCAAGCTGTCCAGCAGGCGCTCGGCCCGGTCGAGTCTAGGCTTCCAAAGCCCTCGTGCCTTTGCTGCGTCGGTCTGCATGTCCGCCGTCTCGACGTCGCCGACCTTGAGTTCGACGACGGCGCGATGCCACGTCGCGAACGGGACGACCCACTTCTCCTCGCCGACGTCGCTCGCTGGCGCGTTGGCAACACTGTCGAGGCACTTGATGGCGACGGCGAGGAAGGGTGGCTCGTAGTGGCCGAGGGCCGTGTACAGGGCGCCGAGGAGGAGGTCGCGGAGGAGCACTTCGGCGGGGGTGTCGAGATCGACCGCGCTGCCGGCAGCGAGGCTTGCCGCACTCGGGGAGGACAGGGACGAGGTCGACTTGGCGGATGAGACAAAGGTGGGCTTCGGCGTGAAGGACGAGAGGAGGTCGATCTGGGCTCGCAAACCCTCGACGGGGGATCGTCCGCCGACGGTCGCCCAGAACAAGCCGAGCTCTGATCAACGTGCACAGTCAGCGACCCTTCAGAACCAGCTCCAGTCGAGAATCGCACTCACCCATCGAGTTGGTGATGCGGATCGCCTGCCACAGCTTCGCATCCGGCGGTAACCGGCCGGCGTTGATCCATCGCTGCAACTTCGCTCGTTGCGCTTCCAGTCGTCGAACGATGAATGTCTCGGTGACTGGCTTCTCGCCGAGGGTCCGCTTCTCGGTGCAGAGGGCGGGGAGCCGGTCAAAGAGCGCTTCGGTGCGAGCGATGAGCTCCTCGTCGGGCGTCTCGCCTCGAGCGACGATCGAGTTGATCTCGTCGACGAGCGCTCCGGCAGCGATCGAGACGTAGGTAGCATGCGACCAGGAATTCATACTGTTGCGTACCGGGGCCTTCGAGTCAGCATGGCGGTGCCCGTCCGAGGAGCGCAACAAAGAGCGGAACCACTCTTACGTGCACATCTTTTCGGCTGCATCTGCCACTTGACGGAACTTGGCTTGCGAGAGGTAGAGCCATGTGAGCTGAAGAGAGATTGAGAGTCAGACGCGGGTCCAGCGTGCGAGTCATGCGAGGGAAAAAGCGAAAGAGAACTCACCTCAAAGACGAGAAGACTGTCGGCCTCGCGGAAGCCGTTCCCTTCCATCTCCTCCCGCGCCAGCGCCTGCTCAATGATCGCGATCGCTTCGTCGGTCCGCCGGGAGTACCGCGCCAACTTTGCTCGGTTGAGGACCCACAGCGTGCCGTTCGGGAACCTCGCATGCACTCGATCGAGGACGGTGCCCATCGTGCGGAGGTAACTGGCTTCGGACGCTTGCCAGCCGGTCATGAGGAGGAGGAAGCCGTAGAAGGTCGTGAGGGTCAAAGAGGCGAAGTAGCCGTGAACGTCGTTGCCGGCTGCGACGGTACGAAAACCGATCAGCGATGTTCAACGAAAGCAGGAAGGGAAGGAGATGGAGACGCACTGCTTGCCGCCACTTTGAGGAGCTTGAGCGAGGCGGATCGTGAAGAAGAGGAGAAGCCGAACCAAGAAATCAACTTGCGCATTTTGGGCGGCATCACTGCGAGCGAGAAAAAAGGAGGTTCAGCACAGCTTGGGAGGCAGTCTGAGCCGAAAAAAGTTAGAAGATCCGTACTGGAGAAGATGAGACCAAACAAGCCAGAGCCCAAGGCTGCTCCGCTGATGATCAGCGTCGTGAGGGGGTCGTTGGCCCACAACGGAGTCGGAAAGTCGTCCTCGTCCGCCTCCATGAAGACGGCGGTGGTCGTTCGCCCGACCTGCAAGCGCTCTACACCGGCCGCGAGGTCCGTAGTCGAGTCGTTCGGAGAGGGAGCGTTGCTGACCGGCTCAGAGGCCGGGACGCTGCTGCCATCTGCTCCGATGCCAACCGGCGAAGAAGAAGAAGAAGGCAGATCGGACGACGAAGACGAGTGCCGGACTCGGTTCAGCACCGGGTTCTTCTTGCTGCGGCCCCAGCCGAACAGGCCCGACGAGCCGGAAGCTGCAGGCGCTGCTGCCTGCTGCGTCGTCTGATTCAGGTAGTGCTGGTTCAGTTTGGTAAACACTTGGCGGAGCGACTCGTCCTCGCCAATGTCGTCCGGGAAGACGATCTTGTGCACCGACATGAAGACCTGTGCCGGGAGTACACGCCAATTCAGTTCCAAGTCCACTGAGCCGGAGTCACTGAGCGCACGCACCTTGTAGCTCTTGTTGAGCTTCCAGACGGCTTTGGCGAACTCGACGTAGGATTCGCTCATGACGGCGATCAAAGCCTGACCAATCGTGGCATCTCCCAGCAGGACCTGCGTGTGGAAAACAATCCGTTTGAGCGGGGTGAAGACTGGACAGCCCACTGAAGAGGCAGCAGCAGCGCACCTTGAACTCGGTTCCGGGAGCGTAGACGCCCGCGTCTCCCTTTGATCTCCTCGCGCTCGCTTCGACATTGGCTTTCGCTTCGGCCCTCTGGAGGGTCTCGGTCGCGATTTTCAGTTCGGCCTCTTCTCGGGAGAGGATGCTGACGAGGAAGGCGACGATGCCGAGGCCGACGAGGTGACTGGCCGAGTCGGGTCTGCTTTCGAGGATCTCTCGGGCGCTGCTGACTTGATTGTTGAGGAGCGCTTCGAACCTGCATGCAGTGGCGTCGACGGGGCATACAGAAGAAGCGAAGTGAGCGAGGCGGCATCCGAGCGGGTGACGAGGTGGGGGTGAGTCGTCGTCGTCTCGGAGATGGCAGAGAGCTGCTTACCCAGTCGAGGCATGGCGGATCTGATCGAGCACTTGCTCCTTGCTCGACATCTATTCCGAATCGATACACACAAAGTCAAGAGGCGGAAGAGGACACGAACCACTCTCGGCGCAGGCTGCAAAGTCGACGAACGTTCGCCTCGGCCGGACTTTGTCAAGACAGCTCACTTGGGCAAGACAGTACCCTGCGGGGGCAGAAAAAGACCCTCTCAGCCTCCCTCTACACTTCCGATCCTGCGCCGTCTTGCGGGACGCTCGAGCCGCTCGCTGATGACGGCGGCCGAAAAGGAGGCGGTGCAACTCATCGCGAGCGAGGCAGGCAGCCTCTTGCAGAGGACGCAGTAGGGCACTTTGTAAGCTATGAAAAGAGAAGAAGAAAGCTGGGCCATCCCTTTGGGAATCCTCGTCGAGTCTGCCGTCAGAGGTTGTCGCTCCGTCTCCTCGATCGAAGTCCGCGTCCTTCTCACTGACGACCAATCACCGCTGCCGGGATCAGTACGAGCGGACAGAGAGAGGGGCTCGAGATGCAAGGTCTCCTCGCGACTGCCCTCGCGTCCACCGCGCCGCCTCGCTCTCAGCCGAGCAGGCCAGCTCCCGCTCCGCTCTCTTCAGCCAACCTCGCCCTGCACACGTCCACCAACCCGCCTGCGCCCCGCCGAACCGTGCAGCAGTTCCTCGCATCAGTCACTCGCGTCCATGCCGCCAACGCGTACGACCTGGGTCCACCCCCCGCGGGAGAACTCGACTATGTCAAAACACCTCCGCGCGCCGTCGAGGCGAGGCGCAAACGCAAACTCCAGGACCTCGAAGACCGCGGAGAGAGCTGGATCACGAGGGACACGGCTGCTCCTCGTGCAGCAGCGACAACCGGGACTGAGCAGGCCCTCGTCTTGATTCGACCAGACGCGGATCTTCTCCTCCGCGGCGGCTCGACGACATCCGAAACGGCCGGTTTGAAGCAGCGGCACGAACGCAAAAAATCGCTCGTCGCGTCCATGATGCGCAGAAAGTCGACGCCGCCCGCCAATGCCTCTGCTCGATCGACCACGCAGCGGCAGCCGCTGCTGCCGATCCGCAGCCTCAGTCCGGCGAGCGACGAGAGCAGCATCCTCATGCCGCGAACCGAGACGAAACTGGCAACCACGCGGCGAAAGGAGGTTGTGGAGGAGCGTGGCGGTAAGGAGAACAAATCCGGGAGGGAGACAAAGCCGAGCTTGCGGAAAGGGAAGAACGGGAGCCGTCGGGACACGGACAAAGATGCGGAGCAGGAGGAGCTCGAAGAGCACCAAGCCCGTACGTGCAGTCTCCTCTATCACATCACACTCGAAGATCCGTTGCTTGACGCGCGCCAATTCCACAGGTCTCGAAGCGCGCCGCGACCGTCGTCGCCAGAACGCGCTGATCCGCAAGGACCGCTCGCTCGCCGCGACTGCGGTCGGCGCAACCGCCGCTGCCAAGCTCAAGAAGTCCAAATCGAGGCAGCGTCCCGTGACGACCGCGTCCGATTCGAATGCGTCGTCTGACGATGAGGAGGAGGAGAACGCGCTCGAGACGACCGGGTATCGGAAACGGAAGGGAAAAGGGACCAAGGACGTCCGCTCTCGGAAGAAAGTCGCGGGACTCGATCGTCCTCAACATGTCGGACAGGGTCGCTTGACGGTGAGTTGTCGGAGCGGATATCGGAGCGGCAGCTGTTCCCTCTCGAACCGCAAGTTGCTGACGCCCATTCCCTGCCAGCTCAAACCCGTTGCGCTTGGAATCTTCAGCAAGGGAAAAGCGTCGGCCCGTGCCAAGACTGGCGCCCATCATCATCGCGAGTCTTTCTTTGCTCTACTCTCGCGGGGGTCCCAACGTAACCTGGAGCTGACGCCCGTCTCGAGTTTCAGAGCTTGCCTTTGACGAGGAGGCTTTCTTGTCTGGCGCCGCTCGAAACGGTAACGCGGTCGCCAGCTCGTCAGCAGCGTCTTCCTCTTCTGCGTCGTCGTCAGAGGAAAGTGCGCGGGAGGTGCCTTCAACACGTCGTGCGAGCCGGCATGTGGGCCACAGCGCTCCAAGGACGTACGGAAGCCGGCCTTCGAAGCGCAGGAGCGGGTCGGCGATCCGACAGCGTGACCGAGACGCGGACATCGGAGCGCCCACCTCGCAAGAAGAGACTCCGGACCGAGATGCCACCGCGAGGCATTCGTCGGCTGCCGCTCTCGACCGAACCGCCGCCAAGCGCCCGGCTCCAGCGCCAGCGAAGAAGCGACTGGCGGCAACGAAGAAGCCGACGCCTGATTTCGAACTCGATATCCCACCATGGCCTCGGGCCTCATCGCTCACGCGGCGCTCAAGGCTTGTCGACGACGACAAGGGCGCAGGCGCCGGCTCGGCCGACGACGCCGATTCGACGCATCCGTCGATCCTGTCTGCTGCCTCGCTCGCGCGGCGTAGGGCGGAGCGTACAGCAGTTGAGAAGCACATGTCGATCGATGCGGAACAAGAGGTAGCGCCGTTTGATGGTGGTGCCTCGGTTCATGCGCCGGCTCGCAAGGCGGACGAGCCAGTCGGCGACGTTACCGACAAGCCCGATCCGTGGCAAGGTCCCGACGACAACTTCGACTCGGTCAACACTTCAGGAAGCGCGTTCGAGCGTCTCCTCGCCCAAGTGACGAACGCGGCGGACGATTCGTTCGAAGCGTTGCCCCCCTCGTTTGAGGCTCTCTCCGCTCGTTCGGCGATTGTGGGCGGATCCGGCTTGCAAGATCAGCTTCGAGGAGTGCTGCCACCGGAACCGGCGAGCAAGGTCGGTCGCGCCGCCGCGGATGCCTACTTGGTCGCCGCCGCCGCTGGCACAATCGAGGAGGAGGATCCAACGACCGTGCCATACGTCGACAACACTTTGATCTCGTTCCCCAACGAGACTGTCTTTGAAGAAGCCGAGCCGGTCGCTTTCGCCGACCTGGACGGAGCGCAGTCCGCCTCTACGGCCGCCGCCGTCGCCTTCCATCCGCTTACCCCCCTCCACGGAGCCACGATCACCGAGCGCTTCCCCACGCCGTCCGACCTCTCGCCTTCTTTCGTCGTCGCCGATCACGACGACATTCGCCTGGACGAAGACGTGCCGATGGTTCTAGACGACGACGCCGCGTTTCGGACTGCGATGCGGCAACAGTGGCCGAAAACGCTCCTCTGAGCGGCGACTTGAGTACTTATGATCTCTCTCTCTTGACGTTCTTTGCGCCTTGCATGTACGGACGGAACGATCCGGAATCCGGTATGGATGCAGCAGCCTCCGGTAATTTCTCTCTCTTGCAATTATTCGGTCTTGCCACCACCGGAGCGACCAGGAAGAGCGTTCGACAGAGTCTTCTTTCGAGCGAATCAGGACGGGTAGCATGAGCCGTTTGCGAGCGTTCCTGATTGTCTATGCGTGTGCACGACTTTGGAGCGTTGTATGCTCGCTCGAGGTTTACTTTTAGCTTCGTTCGCTTGTCTTCACGTTGCCAGCCCCGGCTCACACTTCCGCCACGGAGGAATCGCGGACGGTTCTGTGCGGGCAAGACTCGCGCAATCCGTACACTCAACGCGTCCATCGGGTGCATTCGACTCGAGGTGCGCCAGAACTCTGCCTTCGGACAGCTTCGCCTCGTTCCCGCCCCATCGCAGCTGACGCAGTCTCTTTGTAGCTCAGACGGAGCTCTAGAGACGCCTTCAGCTGGTTGCTAAGCTCGCGCCCGGCAACGCTGCTGCGTGCGGACAGCGCCGTATCGAACTCGACGCCTTTTCATCTACGACGACAACCCGCTCCTTCACGGCGGGCGACAAAGATGGCGTCCGCTTCGTACGGCGGGGCGTACGTGCCACCGTATGCGACCAAGACAACTACGGCAGCTGCCGGATCCGGGACGTCGATCTCGTTTGCGCAGATCGCGACGCCGTCTGCTGGCTCGTCGGGCGGCGGTGGAACAGCGACGATGACCGCTCCGATCATCGACTCGACCGGCGGAGTCAACGCCAATAGCCTCCTCGACTACTTCACCAAGCCCTACATCGACGCGCACACGCTGTCGCTCCCGACCTGGCGCTACACTTACATCCTCTGGTTCGCCATCCTCGGGACTCTCATCGTCTGGTCCATCGCCTACAACCTCTCCGGGACCGGCACGGGTGGATCAGCGCTCGGAGCGTGGTTCCGCAAGTGGTCGATCCGGCGCATCACCTGGACGAAACGGGTCGGAGCGAAAGGCGGCAAGGCAGAGGAGGGTCATTCGCCCGGAACGACGGGCACTCGCCGCAAAGTCATCTTTGCCAGTCCGACGGTTGCGCAGATGATTGCGGTGGGCGTCCTCATCCTGGTAGCGCTCTTGTGCAGCTTTGTCGGCGATGACTACATTGCGGTTCGTGTTTACTTTCTTTTCCTGCCCCGCACAAGCTGAGCATGCTGACTGATGGGAGAACAACGCGCACAGCCCACGACGTGTACCTTCGGAGGCTATTGCGGCTACCAATCCGCTTCGGGCTCATCGGGTGAGTCGGCGGTCTCTTTTGCGAATGCTTACCAAACAGCCCAACTTACGCCTTCTCGCCACGCAGGACCTCCGAGATCCAACTATCGATTGCTCCGTCTCCTTCGTCGCGGCGTCAACAATCCCAACGGCTGGGTAAGCTTGAAAGTCGCCGATAAAGGAGACGTCTCCCTCCGCTGATCAGCCTTGCACCCGCTGCTTATCCCTCGCAGGCACCGTTCAACGATCCCTTGCTGGCTGGCCCGAACAACAACATCGCCGCCAACCCTTGGACCGCGGCCGCGCGATTGGGACTGATCTCTTATGCGATGCTGCCGTTGGCGGTGACGCTGGCCCTCAAACAGGTGCGTCGATTCCGAAGACTCTCTTGTCAGAAGACGAACACTGAACTCGCTATCCCATGCAGTGGCCGTTCAACATCTGGGCTACGCCCTTCTTGACGAATTATCACTTCGACAAGGTATGCAGGACTCGCAGGGTTTTGCCTGCTGCCTTTAGGTCCCAGCTGACTTGCGGCGGAATTCCCGGCAGACCGCCATCCTGCATCGCTGGTCAGGCCGAGTAATCTGGGCCTTCTCTACCGGTCACGCCGCTGCGTGGTTCTACCAGCTCTGTCAAGACCGGGATCCGTTCGGCCGCATCGTGCTCATCCCGGTCTTCGGGTGGTGGCGCTTCGTCGCCGGAGTTGTGGTGCGTTACTCTTCCCTCACTTCGAGTCGTTCTTGCCTACCCCGTGCCTGACGAAAAGAAAACATATGCAGTGCTGGATCCTCTTGACCATCTTGACGGCATTCTCGTTCCGCCCGATCCGGAACCGCTATTACGAGTTCTTCTACTGGTCGCATGTCCTGCTCGTGATCCTCGTGCTCGTCACAGCGATCTTGCACCACCGGGTAACCACTTTCGGTTGGTATCTGTGAACAAAGAACTGACTTTCGAGCACGCGCAGCCCGTCATGTACTGGCCGATTGCCGCTCTTGCTTGGTGGGGAGCTGAACGCGCGTGGCGCTTCCTCACGCTCCTCTGGGTCAACGGCGTCTTTGAAGGCATCTGGATCAACCCTCGAGGCCGGACGTCTCGGGTCAGGTCCAGCGGCGGCAGCTTCGAAACGTCGGAGAAGCAGTACGAAGCGGAACCAGCCCTTGGCCTTTCGACCTTGAGCTACCCGCCCGCTTCTTCGCCTTATTCCGCACCATACGGCGGTGCTTCGCCCGCCCTCAACTCCTCCCCTGCTCCTACCATCGTCAACTCGACCAATTCCCCTCGCCCACTTCCTCCAGCCGGGTTCGCAACTGCTCAGCTCCTACCCGGCCGTACCGTTCGCCTCACGATCCATACGCCACATGCGGTCCGATGGGCGGCGGGGCAGCACCTTCTGCTGTATGTTCCCGGCGTCCGACTCTTCGAGTCTCATCCGTACACGATTGCTGGCGTGGATGAGCGAGCGAAGCAACTTCGACCGGTCGGCGGCAAGGTCGCCCAGCGCGGGAGCGAGATCGTCCTCCTCGTCCGCGCGCAAAAGGGCTTCTCGCGCGCTCTGTGGGACTACATCGTTCGCGCACGGGGTAAAACTGTCGGTCCGCGGAAGGAGGATGGAGTGCTGCTCCGCACGCTCGTCAGCTGGCCCATGGGCAGCTCCGGTCGCGTGACTTGGGGCGCCTACGACACGCTCCTGATCGTCTGCGGTGGTACGGGCATCACGTTCGGCATCTCGGTCCTGGAAAACGCCTGCCGACGCATGGTGCGCAAGGAACAAGCCGGCGACAAGAAGTGGAAGACGACCCGCGTGCGCTTCGTCTGGATCATGCGCGAGTATGGTGAGCCCAATAGTTGTTTTCGAATGGTGCACCTGAACAGAAACTGACTCTACGAATTGACGCTGCAGCTCACATCAGCTGGGTCGCGTCGACGTTGAAGAGGTGCATCGAGATGTGCACTGCTTCGCAGCTGCAAGTCGATCTCTTCGTCACCCACGACGCTCCGCGATCTGGGCGGACGACCCATGTACCGAAAGAGTCGGTCTCTTCGATGGCAGGCATGCCCGCATCGACCGACGATCTCGCTCCGCCGACTGCTCCGTTCGCTCGGCAGGCTCGTCCCGGATCTCCTACGAGTCGCGGCAGCTTCTCGAGCGACAACAGCGATTGGAGCGACGGCGAATTCTCCGACTCGTCGACTCAGCCGGGTCGCGGCGCTCGAGCAAGTTCGCGCGGACCGCAGCCTCTGCCGGCAGAGTATCGCGGCGAGGTCGACTCGGTGACGGACCTCGTACTCTTCGAAGGCGAAGACGACGGCTTGCCCGAAGCCGAGGCGCAAATGTCTGCGCAGCTCAAGAAGGAAGGCAAGCTCCGACGAGCCTTGTCACGACGCGGACAGGGAGGCTCGCTTCGCCGGCCCGCAGCCGCTCACGACTCGCCGACCACCAACATGAGCGCGCCGCTGCCAGCGAACGAACCGAGCTTCGAAGCCCTGCCGCTCGACTACCGCGATGACGAGTACTCCGGTCCGTATCAGCCGCGCCACCACACCGCCGACGGAGCCGCTTCTTCGATCGCCTTGCAAGCATCTCAAGGCGACCTTGGATACCCGTCTCGAGTCAGCCACACGCGTGCGTCCTCTTACGACTTTTCTGGCGGCTACGACGACGCCGACAAGAACACGCTGGGCGGTGCTACCGACTCGGGCTCGACCTACGGGCTCGTCAAGCACGCCGGTCGACCCGGCCGGCTCGCCAGCGAAGCCTCGCTCGCCAACCTCGCCGGCCTCGAAGGGTCGCGACCGTCCGCTTCGCCGGCGGATGACGGCTTCTTCATCGACGTCAGCGATGCCGAGCAGCTCGACATTGATGCCGTCGCCGAACTGGCCAAATCCGGCTACCCTCGCCTGAAGCAGATCCTCAACGACGAGGTCGAACGCTCGCGCGGCAAGACGGTCGTCGCTTGCTGTGGCCCGCCGAGTCTGAACTCGGTCGTGCGCAATCTTGTCGCCAAGAAGATCGACCTCAAGCGGGTCTCGAAGGGCGACCCCCGCGGCCAGGTCAGCCTGGTCGTGGAAGACTTTGCTTTCTAATCCCCATGTGTATCCCCGACCTCACGTTCCCCCGCATCATGTTCATACAATCACGACCTCGTACCCGCTTTCTCGTCACAGACACTTGGCCCTCGTATGCATCAGCCGGCCCTTAGATGGATGTTGCTGCAATTCTTCTCTCTCCCGGACGTGTCGCCCCCTCCGGAAACGCAACAGGAGAGTCGTGATTCGTTATCGAAACGACTTGCTACGTTCCCATCGCGGTCCGCAAATCGCCGATCAGACTGTCGAGGCGCTCCTGGAACTCTGCCAACGTCCGCAGCTTGTCCTCGAGCGTTTTCGTCACCGCCCCTTCCAGTTCGATCGGCGTCCACGCGCGTGTTTCTCCGACGAAGGGAGTCGGATGGGCCGGATCGAAAAGGGGTATAAGGCGCGGAGTCGGCAGTGCCGTTTCGGACCGACCCTTCGTGCCTCCTGCGCCGTGATCGGGGGGACGTTCTGCTACCTCCGCATCGGTGGTCGCGGAAACGGCAGAACCGGGAGGAAGTGACGCTGCCGAAGACACGGGTCCCGTCGCGCTGTCTTCGCTCTGCTGCGTGCGACCGAGACGTCGCTCGGCTGCGCGCAACGCCGCTTCCCGCGGCGAGATATCCTCTTCAATCGCGGCAGCGGCGGTCGAGTCCTCCACCACCTCTTTGCTCTTGCCCTTCTCTTCGGCTGTGAAAGCAAACACGGACGACTCCGCCTCTGACGCCGGGGCAGCAGAGGTCGAGTCTTGCGGGGGAGACGCGTCCGATGATCCGGCAGCTGAAGCGTTCGGAGGCGTTTCTTGCGCAGTCCACCGCCTGCGGACAGTCTCCAACCGCTCAATAATGTTCGGCGGTTGCTGAACCGAGGCGAAAGGCGAAGCCGGGTAATTCGTCCCTCCGCCGCCGCCGCCGGTGCGCGGGTAAGCCCCATAAGCCAGGTTCGAGTAAGTCGACGACGTCGAGGCGTTAGGAGAGGCATACACGAACGACGGCGGTTCTTGGAAGAGGGAAGCTTCGCCCGCAGAGGGGACGGGCAACTCGGGTAGGGAGAAGCGCGCGAGGGGATTGTCGCCGGTTCCGGTCGCGGGCAAGGGTGCTGCTGCTCTTACGCCGAGGCCGCTCGGCGAGTCGCCGCTACCGGCGGCTGATGCTGGCGGAGGGAGCAAAGAGCTGGACCGTTGTGCCGTGAGGGTAGGCTCCGTCGCTGACGAGTTTGCTCGACCACCGGAACCGGAATCGCGAGGATTCTCCGCCTCGGGCGGGAAAGGGATCCCGGGGAAGAGCGAAGTGAACGCTTCGCGACCGAGGTTGCGCGCCAGATTGACCTGAGCTTGACGGATTGCAGCATCCTCTGGGTCGACGAAGGGCACGTCTTGGCCTTGATTGCCCGGGCTCGCTGCTCCAGCACCGCCAGCCGATCGGTTCGGTGGCTGTGCCGCCGCCGCCGCGTCGCCAGCAGGTACTCCGAACTGCGGCGCGGCAGCTCGCGGAGGCTGAGTCGGCTGCTCGTTCGGCAGAACCGGTCGACGACTGCAGACCAAGTTGTTTTGCCGTGAGTTAGTTCAGATCGGCTAGACTGCGGGCGGGCAAACTTCGATCCGCGCAACTCACCAGGTCGGACAGCATTGCTGCCGTTCGAGCCAACTTCGGAGGCAGTGGAAGTGGAACACGTGCCCACAGGGGAGCTTCTTCGGGGTGTCGTTCGGGCCTGTCCGCGGCGCGGCAGTCGCAGGAGGGGCCGCCGCCGCCGCCGCCGGCGGCACTTCTCCCGCATCGGTCGCCTCGTTCGTCGACGCTCCATCTGTAGCTGTCGCCTCGGGTTCATTCCGCCCAGCCTCCCCAGCAGCCGGACGCCACTCCATGTCCTCTCGACAAATGATGCACGTCTTGTCGGCCATGGCGTCCATCTCTTCGCGACTCGCGTTCGGGTACAGCTCGTCCATGTTGCGGGTCGCTTGGCGGTACCGGCGCAGGTCTCGCACTTTGAGGATGAAGGAGCGGAGGGTGAGGTAGACGTCGCGGAGGATGTTGAGCGGGAGGCCGTAGAAGGTGAGGATCAGGCCGAAAAAGGTCAAGTAGGTGCAGAGCTTGAAAAAGTCTGTTGCGCGCGAAGCCGGGGGGAAACGATCAGTTGAGTCGGAAGAAGAATCGAGGGCAGCTGCGCGTGACTGACCGGCTGCGAGCTCGACGTAAAAGACGTAGATGCTCTTTTCCTCCCACGGCGCCTCGCTCCGCATGTCGATGCAGTTGATGAGATACTTGGCGGAGAGCGTCCAGACAGTCGCGATGAGAATCAAGTACTGCATACGAGAGGCCTTCGTCAGTTTCGCATGCCCAAGAAGTGGTGGAACGGGGAAGCGTGAGCAACAACTCGCCTCGGAAGCAAACATGATCATGACTGTCGGTCCATCGATCATGATCGACTCGACGGCAAAGATCAAGCAGGCGATGTCGGCGATCCAGAGTAGGGATAGCAAGCCGAGCATGCGAGCGTGCGCGAGGCGCGAGACTCGAGCCGCCTGCTCCATCTGTGTGAGAGCGAGAACCAAGAGTCAACTTTCGACTCTGCCGAGTTTGTCAAGTCCGCGGGGCCACCCGGCTGCTCACCATCTCGACGCGGTCACTCGCGAGCCAGTGGAAGACTTTGAGGAAGAGGAGGCCGACAAAGAGGAGGACAAAGGTGCTCTCAAAGTCGTCCTTGAAGATGGTCAACGCGAGCAACGTCTCGGTGATGGCGAACCAGCCTCGTTCTTGCAGTCGCTGTTAATGGGAATGAGCGTTGTCAGCGAGTCTTGCATCTCACCGAGCGAAGAGCGCGTGCGACTCACCTCGATTTCGATCAGGCGGAGGTCCCCGAGGAAGACGGCCTGGATCGCTTTGCCGAGCATGACGGTCTGAAAGATTCCCTGATTCCACAGGATCTGTATACCGGCTGCGGTCAGTTCCTCGAGGTTGACGGGGGGTCCACGTCGACACGGTCAAGAGAGGGAAGGGACTCGCCATGGTGCAGGCGTTGCTCTTTGCGAGGTAGACGGCCGCTGCGTAAAAGTTTGAGCGCATCCTGAAAGCGTGTACGACTGTCCCTATGGCGAGGAGCGTCGAGGCGAGTCCCCAGAGCACCAGCCGGCGGGGCGCCATCCTGCGTCGGAGTCGCGTGGACTGCCCTCTCGAGAGGTATGGGCAGGGCGCGAGATCGTGTAGCTGCTTGCCCTCGTGTCCCTCGAGCTGCTCGGTCCGCCAAGCTGGTCCGAGGCCGAATTTGTCTTGTGCCAGAGAAGGAGAGCGGCAGCACCTCGAAACCGACTCTGACTTGCACCGAGACTCTACTCTCCATCAGGACATGATCCAGAGAGCATCTTTCCAACCCCGAGCTCGTTGCAGATACAGTCAGCCGACCCCTATAGCGGTCCAGTTTGACTGCGGCCGCCGGAGCAGCTGCGCCGCCGACAAGTTCAATTGCAAGCGATTTTCTCTATAGACACGCTCCACAGATACGGGCCACGGTAGTCAGGCGGACGCTGGTCGCCTGCTGTGATTCCTGGGTGCACCTGCAAGACTGCCTTGTATACTTCTGTAGAGATGGCTTGGCGGCGTGGCTCGCGGGTTCCCCCTGACGTAGATCCCCAGCTTGCGACGATGAAACAACGTCGCGGTCAATTTCCAGCCGCAGTTGACGTCATTTTTCATTCATCGCCGCGCGCAGGTCAGGTCAGGCCAGGGTCGAGGGCGGGAACGCTTCACCTCTCTTCCTTTCCCATCAGACTCCTCCTCATTCGAGAAGTCGCACCCCTTTTAAATGTCGTCCATCCTGCAGCACAAGTCGGTCGGCATCCGCAAACCGACTCGCGGTCACCAGCCGACCGCGACCGGTCAGATCAGGTCAGTCCTCTCCTCTCCTTGCCCCGCTTCCTGCAGTCGTCATCGACCTCTTGACTGAACCTAACCCTCCTCCTCTCGACTAACAGGACCGACCATGAATTGATTGACCGTCTCCAGCAATGGAAGCACGTCACCAAGAGTCTCTTGCACTACTACAAGGTCAGTCAGTCTCGCCCGTCTCGGAACCACCTCGCGGGTTTTCGAGCCCCGCGCCCCGCGGAGCCGAGTTGCCTCTTGCGCTCGCCGCAGTCGCCGTCTCTCGTTCCTCTCGCTGACTCTCCGCGTGCCTATAGGTTGGTCTCTAAACTGCTTATACTGCTGGGGAATATCCAGATCGGCAGCTGGAGGCGCCTGCTCGAGCAAGCGATCCTCGGAACCCGCATAACTGACGAGACAACTCCGCGCAGGGTCTCGTCGACATCGAGAACGCCGCTTCCAGGTCGACCGCCGCTCTCACCGAGACCATCGACGTCCCGTTCCACGAGGGCCACGTCTTCTCGCCCGAGGGATGGCAGGCAGTCCTGTACGACGTCCGCGACACGACCAAGCTCCTCGCCGAGCGCCACGCCGACTTTGCCAGCACCATCGAGCGCACCGTCGTCCGTGACCTCGAGAACGTTCGCGCCAACATCAAGGCCCAGATCCACATCGTCGAGAAGGAGGCGTCCGCCATCGCCGACGATGTCGAGCGGGAGGTGCGTTCCTCCCCCCCCCCGCTCCCCCTCTCTCTCTCTCTCTGCGCCGCGCAACGTCCTGACACTCTTGCCCTCTGGAATAGCGCGAGCTCTCCAAGCGCTACCTCCTCGAGCTCCAGAACGGTATCGACACGTTCGAGAACAGCGCGACCCAGATGCTCCCGCAAAAGGACCCGTACCTCTCGCACCACCTCGTCGAGAACCAGCTCAAGAAGCAGGTTCGCAAAGAGAGTGAGTGCGAGACAATTCTATTCTTGTCTGTTTTTGACCCGGCCCTGACGATGCCGGCCCCCCGTCACCCAGACGACCTCCAGGCTGCCGTGATCCGTTTCCAGCAGCAGCAGCCCGAGTTTGAGGAGCGCGTCGCCCGCGAGATCCAGACCGCCTGCAAGGCCTACGACGACGAGCGCGAGATCCAGATGCGCGAGATGGAGGAGCTCCAGGACAAGATCGCCGAGGCCCTCCAGCGCGTCGACCCCAAGGCCGAGTGGGAGTTCTTTGCCTCGCGGACCGAGAACTCGCTCATCGACCCGCACGCGCCGCAGCGCTCGATCGACGCGATCCAGTTCCCGGGCCAGAACCACGCTTCGACCACCCCGCTCAAGGTCGGCTTCCTCGAGCGCAAGAAGCGCTTCAGCAAGAAGTACACCGAGTCGTTCTACGTCCTCACCCCGTCCGGCTACCTCCACGAGCGTCGCTCCTCGTACGTCTTGCTCGGTTCATCTTAACGCCTATACTCGGTGGCTAACCTTCCCGTACCTCCCGCAGCAACCAGGAGGACACGACCCCGCCGTCGTTCTCGCTCTTCCTTCCCGAGTGCACGCTCAGTGCACCGTCCAAGGACGGCGACCGTTCGCACAAGTTCCACGTCACCGGCAACAAGGCTGTCAAGTCGTCGGCCGAGGCCAAGATGAAGAACACGCTCCGCTTCGGTGGCAAGGAGCTCGCCTACACCTTCCGGTGCCGCACCCGCGCCGAGATGATGGGCTGGTGGGAGGTGCTCGACCAGCTCTCGCGCGACACCAAGACCGAGCGCGAGACGGTCGTTCGCGTCAAGCAGGACCCGGTCGGCCTGGCCGTCGCCAAGGTCGGTTACGCCGAGACGACCCCGGAGACCGAGCGCCTCGCCGGCACCCTCGCCGGTGTTCCGGGCAACGAGGTCGAGACTGTCACGCCGGAGCAGCTCGAGCGCGAGCAGCACGAGGAGCGCGAGCACGACCACGAGGCGGCTGTCGAGCACGCCGTCGAGAACGTCGGCACTACCCACGCCGAGCACACCGGTAGTGAGGAGGCGCACGCCGCGACGACCACCACCACCACCGCCACGTCGGCCGTTGTCGCCAAGCCGGATGGCGAGGAAGACCTCACGAGGTCGGTGGAGCACGACGACGACTCGGAGGACGGCGGCGGATCGTCCGAGGAGGAGTACGCCTCGGACGACGAGATGGCGATCGCGCGGACGGCCCCGTCGACGCCGGCTCCCGCGACGGGCCTCGTCGGCGCGACCGACCCGATGGACGACCACCGCGACCGTCACCTCAAAGCCGAGACCCTCCCGGCCTACGTCGGCAGCGGTACCGGCCTCCCGGAGAAGCAGGCGCTCGCGTCCGAGGGCAAGGGCGCGCCGATCCTCGGCAACCCCGTCTCGGCTCAGTCGACCGTGACGTCCGGTTCGTCGTACACTGAGAAGAGTGCCGCCGGCGAGGCGGAGCGCGTCGAGGTTGGCCACACCAACGAGGCAGCACCCGCCGCGCTCGCGACCACTTCGGCCGCGTCGTAAAACCGTTCACTACCTCCTGATCCACTCAGCCCACCCGGCCACCGGACGCATCCGTTGTACGACTGCATGATTCCCCCCCTCTCTCCTTGCGCCCGGCCGCGCAGACACGGCACTCGCCCGCCTCTTTTCCTATCTATTCTTGCCCTTCGCCTTCACACCTCTCTTTTGCTGTTACCTTTACCTCTCTTCGCCGACACAAAGGACCTTGTTTTTTCCTAATCCTGCTGTACCCGCCGTACATAGTCCACCTCGCTTCACCTGCAGTAATATTCGTGGACGTTATTTGGCGCGCGCGCGGCTTATCATAGCTCAACTCGGGAGAGATCGAGAATCTATAGCGCCGACAGCCGGCTGAACCGTGCAGCATGTAGAAATCCCGCTTACAGTACTCGCCATCTCGTCTCTGCACTATATGTACTCGACGCGCTGAAAAAGTTTTACCTCCTTATCGCGCGGCTCTCGAGTCTCGCGGCGAAGATGCGCGTGACGGTTCGAGGTTTCCGCCTTGCGCGCCTGCTGCCGGTCTGCGGCGAGATTGACTGGGTAAATGGCAGCGACGAGAGCTATTACGAGTCAGTTCCGGGTGCCTAAAGGTGTGCGGGCGGCGACGAGAGCCGAGTTGACATCAAAAGGCAGTTTGGCATCAAAAGGCAGACGGCGAAGACCTCGGATCGACCTGAGCGCGGCGTGGCGTGGGCGCATCTCTGATTCCTAGATACCACTTCCTAGCAACTATAACACCCGCATCGGAGGCCATGCTCCGTCGAGTTGGAACTGGTGCCCACTCGGCCGTCGTCGGCCGTCGGCTCAAGTGCGCTGCCGTGCTGCCGGTCTCGAGTCGCCGGTCGCTGTACTCGCTCAGGAACAGCGCAGCGAGCCCTCAGCAGTCTCAGGCTGCGTCTGGCGCACGCGCACTCGCGACCGGGCTCTCGCAGACCAGCTCGCCCGTGCCTTCGTCGTCCGTCTTTGCGTCGCTCGGTCAGTTTCGCCGTCTCTTGCTCGTGCGATCTGAACGCTTACTGGTTCGTTGTGAACAGACACGTTCACCCGCCGCCATGTCGGACCGCAGGAAGAGTCGGTCGACAAGATGCTCGCCTTTCTCGGCTACGACTCGCTCGACGCCTTTGTCGCCGACTGCGTCCCCTCCGAGATCCGATTGGAGGCAGACGCCATGACCGAACATGGGCCGGACGGCATCCGCGCGCTGAGCGAGAGCGAACTCCTCCGGAGGGCCAAGGAGATTGGCAAGAAGAACCAGGTCACGAGGAGCTTTATCGGAATGGGTTACCACCAGGCAGTGAGTCGACCCTTTTCTGCTTCCCCGAGTCCTCTTCCAGCGTGCCCCCAGCGCCTCGAGGCCTGCGGACTACGGAGGGGTTGACCGTTGAAAATTCCCCCCGACAGGTCTTGCCTCAGGTCATCCTCCGCAACATGCTCGAGAACCACGGTTGGTTCTCGCAGTACTCGCCGTACCAGGCAGAGATCTCTCAGGGTGAACACACACTCTTGTCACTCGAGCTGGAGCCGTCTGTCTTAGAGGACTGACGGATCCCCGCGTCGCCACTCTCGCAGGTCGCCTTGAATCGCTCATCAACTTCCAAACCGTCACCACCTCCCTGACCGGTCTCGACATCGCCAACGCCTCCCTCCTCGACGAAGGAACGGCCGCCGCGGAAGCCATGATCATGGCGTTCGGTCAGCTCCGCGAGAAGCGCAAGACCATCTTTGTCGACCGCAGCGTCCTCCCGCAGACGGTCGCCGTCGTCAAGACCCGCGCCGAGCCGTTCGGGATCAAGGTCGTCGTCGGCAACGTTCGCAAGCTCCTTTCGGAGGAAGTCGGCGACGCCGCGCAGCAGAAGGACCTGATCGGTGTCATCCTGCAGGTGAGCGAGGCGCACTCTCTCCTTTTCCTCAGAAAGCTCTGCTTACTCCGCCTCTTCCGCCCTTTAGTACCCCGACATCCGAGGAGAAGTCGCCGACTGGGAATCCGTCGCCAAGCGGACTCACGACCTCGGCGGCTACGTCATGTGCGCGACCGACTTTTTGGCCCTGACCCTCCTCAAGCCGCCCGGCGAGTGGGGGGCCGACATGGCCTTTGGCAACGCCGCGCGCTTCGGTGTCCCGCTCGGCTACGGTGGCCCGCACGCCGCCTTCTTTGCGTGCTCGGAGAAGCTCAAGCGAAGGATGCCTGGACGCTTGATCGGTCTTTCGAAGGATGCAGAGGGCCGACCGGCCTACCGGTTGGCGCTGCAGACTCGCGAGCAGCACATCCGTCGCGAGAAGGCGACCTCCAACATCTGTACCGCTCAGGTATGTCCCAATCTTGGACTGCTTGGATCCGTGAGATGCTCTTTGTGGCTGACGAAAAACCCTCACCACGCATCAGGCACTCCTCGCCAACATCTCGGCCATGTACGCGGTCTACCACGGTCCGGAGGGACTCCGCAAGATTGCCGAAAAGGTGCACGGTCTCGCGCGCGTCACGGCAGCGGCGTTGACCCGCCTCGGTCACAAGGTGGTCAACGAGACCTACTTTGACAACTTGACCATTCGCCTGTCCGGAACCGCCGCCTCGGTCCTGCACGAGAACGCGATCCAGAAGGAGATCAACCTGCGCCGCGTCGACGAGCACCACGTCGCGATCACGTTTGACGAGAGTCACTCGCTCGAAGACGTCGTCGACTTGCTCAACGTCTTTGTCTCGATCCAGACTGGCCGGAACAAGCTCCGCCACGTCGAACCGTACACGCCCGAGAGCCTGATCCAGTTCGCCGAGTCGGTCGGCGTGCACGGACCGGGAGCGCTCAAGTCGACGCCGTCGTCGTCTCCCGAGTTGCCGCCGATCGAGTCGCCCGTCATCCCGGCCCACCTCGCTCGTACGACTCCGTACTTGACTCAGTCTGTGTTCCGCTCGCACCACACCGAGACCGACATCCTGCGGTACGTCCTCCTCAAGCGGACCCTTACACGGCAAGATGGAGCTGCTGACGCTTCGGTTATCTGCACTTTAGGTACATGCACCACTTGCAGGACAAGGACCTCTCGCTCGTGCACGCTCCGATGTACGTGGAATGCCGCTTCGGAACTTCCGCTTTCGATGCTCTTTCCAGGACGAGACCTGAACTGACCTCCGTTGGCTTTGCAGTCCTCTCGGAAGTTGCACCATGAAGCTCAACTCGACTACGTCGATGACGCCGTTCACCTGGGACGAGTACGCACGGATGCACCCGTTCGTGCCGGCGTACCAGGCGCAGGGCTACAAAGAGTTGACGGATGTGCGTCACGAACTATCGCCATCCCTTACTCTGCGGACGTCCGGCTAACCTTGAGACTCGAATTCGCAGGAACTCGCAAAGGATCTGTCGACCATGACCGGCCTGCCTGGATGCTCTCTCCAGCCCAACTCGGGCGCTCAGGGCGAATACGCTGGACTCTCGGTCATTCGCGCCTACCACCGCAGCCGGGGCGACAAGCACCGGAATGTCTGCCTGATCCCGCAGTCGGCGCACGGTACCAACCCTGCCTCGGCGTTCATGGCCGGCATGCGCGTCGTCGTCGTCAAGAACCAGCCGAACGGATACCTCGACCTCGCCGACCTCAAGAAAAAGGCGGAGGAGCACAAGGACAACCTCGCCGCGTTCATGATCACGTACCCTTCGACGTACGGCGTCTTTGAGAGCGGCGTCGAGAGCGCTTGTGACATCGTTCACGAGAACGGCGGTCAAGTCTACCTCGACGGCGCCAACTTTAACGCGATGGTCGGTCTCACCTCGCCGGGCCGTGTCGGCGCCGACGTGTGCCACCTCAACCTGCACAAGAGTCACAGCATCCCTCACGGCGGTGGAGGACCCGGAATGGGGTAGGTCCAGGTCCCTCGCTAAGGCTCGCTCGCGGGAAAAAGATGCTGACTTCTTCCGGGTCACTGCATAGTCCGATCTGCGTCGCCGAGCACCTCATCCCGTTCCTTCCGGGACACCCGGTCGTTCCCACCGGCGGCGAACACGCGATTGGTCCCATCTCTGCCGCTCCGTATGGCAGCGCGAGCATCCTCTCGATCTCGTGGGCCTACATCAAGATGCTCGGCGCCGAGGGTCTCAAGCACGCGACCAAGCTCGCCCTCCTGAACGCCAACTACGCGATGGACCGGCTCAAGGACCACTACCGCGTCAAGTTTGTCAACGACAAGAACCGCTGCGCGCACGAGTTCATCATCGACCTCGCCGAGTTTGACGACAAGGCCGGCCTCAAGGTCATGGACATTGCGAAGCGTCTCCAGGACTACGGCATCCACCCGCCGACGTGCTCGTGGCCGATCTCGACCGCGATGCTGATCGAGCCGACCGAGTCGGAAGGTCTCCGCGACGTCGACCGCTTCTGCGACGCCATGATCAAGATCCGCGAAGAGATCGACGAGATCATCTCTGGCAAGCAGCCGCGCGACAACAACGTCATCGTCAACGCTCCGCACACGCAGCAAGTCCTCCTGTCCGAGAAGTGGGACCGGCCGTACACGCGCGAGCAGGCGGCGTACCCGGTTCCGTCCCTCCGGACGCGCAAGTTCTGGCCGACGGTCTCGCGGGTCGACGACAAGTACGGCGACTTGAACCTCGTCTGCGAGTGCGGCGACGTCAGCGAATACGCTTCCTGAGCGTGCCGGCAGCACTCGTCGCCCTTCTCTTTACTCAACCCGCCTAATTCCCCCCGTTCCTCGCTCAGACACTGGCTGTTCCACCAGCTACTTATCACTATACATCGACTTCCAATCCGTCTCCCTCGCAGTATACTCCCTCGTCGTTCCTGTATTTGTCCCTCTCTATCGCGTCGCATCTTTTCTCTGTTCCCATGGGTTGTCTGTCGATCTCAACATTAGCTTGCAACTCTCGAATGTCTTCATACTCGCACACTATGACACGAGTTGATCTAGTCGCGAGATCCTGGACTATGCTTTCGGCGTTCGTCGGCAAGAAGAGGGCCGGGCAGTCTCGACTCCGCTGGACTTTGCGGCATAGACAGGCCCTCTACCTTTAAGTACGCTCTACTCAGGCCGCAGGAGCGCAGTTGCCGCCATGACGATCAGCCACCATAGTCATTCTGGCGAGTTCTGCTGCCACGCCAAAGGCACGCTCGCCGAAGTCGTCGATGAAGCGATCCGGCAAGGCTTCACCACCTTTGGCCTGTCTGAGCATGTCCCGCGGTACAGCGAAGAGCACTTTTATCCCGAAGAGGTGCGTTCGCGACCCTGCGCTGTGCTGGAGCGACCCCCGTGTCTCTGATGCGAGGATCCTGCCCCACCCAGTCCCACTTGAAGGTGCAGGACTTGATGGACACGTTTGAAGCGTACCTGGTCGAAGCGCACCGACTCAAGCAACTCCGCGCCGACGAGTGCACCTTGCTCGTCGGCCTCGAAACCGAATACATCGACGCCGCCGGCCTCGACCGACTCGAACAACTCCTCGAGAAGCACTCTGGCACGATCGAGTACCTCGTCGGCAGCGTCCACCATTGCGACTCGGCCCCGATCGACTTTGACAAGGAGCGCTACGACGCCTGCCTAGCCAGTCAGCCCGGGTCGACGAAGGAGGAACGCCTCGAGCGCCTCCTCTGCACCTATTTCGACAACCAGTACAAGATTCTCTCACGATTGCAACCCGAAGTGGTCGGGCATTTCGACCTCTGCCGGCTATACTACCCCAATATGAACTTCCGAGCCTATCCGGAAGTCTGGTCGCGCATCGAACGGAACGTCGAATACGCAGCAAGTTACGGCGCTCTGTTCGAGATCAACGCGTCTGCCTTCCGGAAAGGCTGGAAAACCGCTTACCCCGGCGCCGACATCTTTGACGTGCGTACAAGGAGAACGTGCGGCTAGTTTTGCCATCCTTGCTGATCCCCCTCTTGCAGCTCATCGCTCGAAAAGGTGGACGTTTCACGCTTTCCGACGACTCGCACGGACCTCAAGCAGTCGGGCTGAACTATGACCGCGCTTACGAATACATGTCGGAGCGCGGACTAGGTACACTATGGCGGCTGGAGCTGGCAGGGAAGGGCGAAGCGGGCACCTTTCGTCGGGGTTGCCGAGTGGTTCAGGTAGACGGCCAACCTTGGAGAGATCAGTGGCGCTCGCAGCTCGCTTCCGGTCGTCGCGAGTAAACAAAAACGGTGACCAATTGCAAATCCTCGGTATCAACAACAAGCGGGATATAAAGGGGAGATACTGCACTCGCACGGTCATCCAAACGGATGAGCCTCAACAAACGTCCCGAGAGACGTCCAAGTATGGACTTCGATCTGCAGAGTAGCGCAACGTCAGCCGTCTATATGGAGACCGTAGTGACGAGGACTCACCCCGAGTTTCCCGGCGCGGTCGACGAGCTCCGGCGTGCTGTCGCCCACGACGATCACGAAGCGCCGCCACGTCGAGAGCGACTTGGCGCGGGCGAAACGCAAGTGCTCGAGAATGTCCGAAATCTCCTCCTCTGTGGACCACGTCGGACTTTCCATGAGTCTAGGGACGCTCGAACTGCAAAACGAAAAGAGAGACTTGCCAGCGGTGATTTGCGGGATCGGCACCGGCGGGACGATGCCGGGGAATAAAAGCGTCGTGCTTTCGGTCGTCACGAACTGCGACCCCATGCGCAGCTGACTCCGGTCGATCATCGAGATGCTTTGACTGGTGATCGCTTCGACGATGCGGTACCAGCTATCCAAAACGAGGGTCAGCCCCCGCGTCGACAAGGGAGGAGGGTGCAAGGCAGCTCACTTCGGAAACTCGCGGGCTCGAGCGATCGAGGCGGGGTGAACCGTCGTCATGCAAGTTCGGCCAAACACCTGCGCGGTAGCGGAGCAGTAACGCTCGAACGCCGCGGCGAGCCGGAGAGCGTCAAGAGTCGGGACAACGAGGTAGCCTGTTTCAGTTCCAGGACTGGTCAGCGACTCCCCTTACGGACAAGATAAATCTTCTAGCGTCACTCACCGGAGCCGAGTATGGACGCGATCGGTTCGCCGTTCCCGAAGGAGAAGAACTCGACCGGCCGTTCGAGGTTCACCAGCTCGTTGTAAAGCGCCTCGAGCTTCATGGGCGACTCCTCCCGGTGGAGGAAGAGGGCGTCGAGGTCGGATAAGTGCTCCGGCGTCTTTGACCCCGTCGCCAACAGCAAGTAGGTGAGGGCAAGACCTTCGCCGCTGACACGCTCGCCCATGTCCCCCGAGTACAGCAGGGCGACGGATTTCCTGTCAAAACGGGGGAACGGTAAGCATACTCGCGTCCGGTTGTGCTGCGTACGTTTGCCTATACGTACGTCCTGAGCCTCAGAGCAAGTTGCGGATCCATCGGGACGGTCTCGGCGCACGCGACGACGAGGCTCTCCTCGTCGGACATGTGTTGAACTTTGTACCAGTCGGACCCTTTGAGGCGGTTCTCGATCGTCCGCAACCGCATCTTCCTCTGCTCCTCCTGGGCCGTTTTTGCTTCTTCTGCACTCGGAGACGCGGCAGGAGTTCCTTCCGACGAAGACGTCATCATCATCCTGCCGTTCTGCGACGCAGCAGCGACGGTTCCGTTCTGCGTCGGCTCGTACGCCACCATCGCTGCAGAAGGCATGGCGGTGACGGGGCCGAGGGCGGGAGAAGCTGACCTCCTTCCAGAGCTCAGCGCCGACACGGTCTTGAGCGCCGAAGGCGCACGGACAGGCGGCGACATTGCCCGATTGGCCGGTTTGACCGCCACACTCGGAAGCGGGTTCGTCGCGAACCGGACCCGATTGTTGTAACTGTCGTCGACGGGCGGAGCTGCCGGAGGAGGAGGCGGCGGAACCGCCGGTTTGGTCTTATATGAGGTTTTGAAAAGACTTCCGAGCTGCGGGTTGTCCCATGGCCCTTTCCCGCGTTTCGCGGGGGCAACCTGGCTGCCGGCCGGAGCGGCTGGCGCATTCTTGCGCAGGTCCGTGCTCGTTGACGACGACGAAGACGACGAAGGCGCCACGGTAGCTGCAGAGCCGTTGAGAAGCGTCGGGGCAGGATTGACGGTTGTAACGCCGGCAGGGAGCTGCTGGACCAGTGTCGGGCTCGCGGTAGTCGGCGTGGGCCGGTCGGCGCCGCTCGCAGCCGGAAAGGCTGGAGTAGAGGCCGGAGTAGAGGCTGGAGTAGAGGCTGGGGTAGTGGCGCTCGTACTTTGCGTCGACACTTGGGACAGCCCGAAAGATCCCGATGCGGCGCTTTGCTGAGTGGAAGGAGCCGATTGCGTCTGCTGGGTGCCGAGCGTGTTCGACGGAGGTAGCATATCGTCCTCGTCCGAGTCGGAACTGGGTACCCAACACCGTGTGCGTCAGTATCGAGCCTTTGGAAGTCGAAAAAGGCCAGACTCACTCGACAATCTGCGACAGTTTCTTTGCTGGCCGGTGCGCGGTCCCGTTCGTCTGCGCGTCGGACCGCTAGTCAGCCTAACCGTCGTCCGAGATAAAAAAACCATGAGCAGCACCTACTCGCACGTTGGAGCTTTTCTTGGCCTCCCTCGACGACGACGGAGGCGGCGACTGCGCTTTGCGCTTTGCTGATGCTGACGGGACGGACGAAGTCGATGCACGCGGTTTCCTCGCCTCCTTGTTCGCCTTCTGCTCCCACTTCTGAGCGACGAGGTCTTCGCTACGAGCCGGTGCCGAGGCGCGCCCTGGGGAAAGTGGGCAAGACTTGTTCAGCGGGCGCAAACCGAGACGGACGGTCAAACTCGCCCCTAGACGTACTTTTCGTCTTTGCCTTTTCCTTCGCTTGCGCACGGCGAGCGTCGAGTTCCTTCATGCTCAATCCTTGATCGTCCGCCTTGTCGTCGTCTTTGTCGTTGTCCGGGTTCTGCGACGCGCTGGCTTTGGCTTTGGCTCGCTGGGTAGCCTTGATCTTTTTCGCGGCCTTGGCATCGCGCTCCGCCTTCATCTTTTCATACTTGTTCAAAGCTTCGGTGCAGTTTGACAAGTTCTGTGTGATGTTTCCCGGCGTCAGCGAGAATCGGGCTGGTCCTTGGTCCCGGTCGAGACGTACTTCGAGCGGTTCCCACGTCTTTTCGTCCTCTGAATAGCCTTTCCACTTGATGAGATATCTACATGTAGTCACGGGCAGGAAGCTCTACGTCAGCGAAGTCTGCACAAACGAGATCTGACCACACGGGAGGCTGGTTCCAGGCGCTCGAGCCTCTCGCTCGCTCGCTCACCTCATGGATTTGGCGACCGGGTCGTAGCGCGACGCGTGGATCGCTTCGACCTCGTAGACTTCCTGCTCGCCCTCGTCGCCATCGCTGCCCGAGTCCGAGTTGTTGTTGTTGTTGTCGTTGTCGTTGTCGTGGTCTGGGACGGCGACGAGCTGCGGTTCGGGAGAGCGCGGCATGGCGGGCTCAGCAAGATCTCTGAAGCTCTCTCTTTTCCGATGTACGCCCTGACTCGCACTGCTCGCCCACGCAGGAGAGCGAGTTGCGTCCGCAGGGCAAAGTGTTTGCGATCAAATCTTCCCCGCGGCACCGCTTTGTCCTCCGGCCATACGCATCCAATCTCGCTCCCACGCCGTACACGATGCATGGATTGCACGAATTCTGCGCCAGAGCCGGCTGCTTGCTCGGCGCGTCCATCTGGCAGCTCGCCTCGAACGGCGTCTGCGGCGGTTGGCTTGCGTCGCGCCGCCTTCCATCTCTCTGTACAGCTAAAACGGCGAGATCCTCAACCGAATGACTAAGTTATGCTCTCTTGCCCGCCTGCTCAGAGTGTCGCGCCCACTCCGGTCCTTCGCAGCTGCTGCAGCTGCGGGACCTTTTTCGACGTGGCGCAACTTGCAAGCCGCTTGCTCGCCGTTTCCATGCCAATTCGAGTGTATTATGCTGCACATACTCGGCATCTCAAACGTAGGTAAGCGTCACTACGCCGCGATCTCCAGCACGCTGCAACCTGAATTGCATGTCCGGACTAGACGCCGCTAAACAGCGCGAAGAAGGGCCCGCTCGGAGAGGCTCGGACTTCGTGCGCAGCTCCCTCGCACCGCGCACGCAAGAGTTGAATCGTAATTATAGGCACTTTGTGACCGGGCCCTCCAGCTGTCGGTGTTGATGCGCCATAAAAACTGCTGCGCATATGTGCGCGTACGTAAACGTGAAGAAGCTGTGGCGGCGTGTTCATTTTCTTTTCTTCGCGTCAGCTTCACACGGTCAGCTCGCTCTATACCGACCAGACTGTAGCCGGCACAGAATCTTTTCAAGCTCCTCGACGTCTGCTGGACAACGCAGCCGCGCGCTTGCATGAATCTCGAGGTCCGCATGCATGCATACAGCTCGCGGAGCTCTGCAAATCGCCAGGGCTCGAGATCGGAATCCGCAGCCAAGTGAACTAGCCGCTCTTCGTCGTACGATGGTTCTTTCTCCCCCTGGACAAGCTCTCTGTACGTACATTAGCGTAGGGAACCTGTCTGTACCCTTACAGCACTTACTTATGCACGGCGAGCTCGTCCGCGGCTTCTTTGCTTGCTGATCTCCGACGCCGTGCATGCTCCGGAAGCTTTGCATTCCGAACTCCGGAAGTTCTCGGCAGCCTTGCCGCTCTTCTCCCGCCTATAGAACGGGTCTTCGGTTTGGGAACAGAGCCAACACGACTCCTACGTACAGTCGTTGCAAAGTTTCCTCCTCGCCTGCAGCCCAATGCAGCTGTGAGGGCGACGCCGTGTCCGAGCTCCGCGACGAGGATTCTTTTCGGAGCTGGAGAAGTTGGGAAAAGACGGAGTGCAAAATTAACGTAAATAGCCGCAGCCGAGCGGGTCCCCGGCAAAGCTAAAGCTGTGAGCTTCCTTTAGTGGTGAGACAATTGTGACAATGAAATGTGCCTGAGCTAAGTCGAGATCGCCGTGTTCATGATCGGCGCGCTCTTTTTTCCCTTGATGGCGCGACGCGAGCTCCTGCATTCCATTCGGACGTGCCCGGAGTCGAGCGGGGACTGCCTGTCCACCTGCTGAACCCGCCTTGCTTGCCGCCTCCATCGAGCGGGTCGAGACAGAGAGACGTGGTGCGTGCGCCCTTTCCTCCGCTCTTGTTCCAGCCGCAAAACCTTGGCTCTCGCACCGCGAGTTCGTTCAACCGTGCGCCACCTGCGGTGCGGCCGCACTCACAGCACGGTCGGGCACCGCAGCCAGGCCAGGAATGAGCGCCTTGACCGCTGCACACCGACGCGAGCCTGCAGGCGCGAACTCTCGGCGCTGACCGAATGAACACTTGCAGTCGAACGGCAGCATTTGATTCCTGTCTACAAGAAGTCGCCCGGCATCTAGGGCAACCTACCGACCCGTCCCTACATTCGCCGCGCACGCCATCCGCTCCTCCAGTCCGTCCAACGCCGCCGCCGCCACCCGAGACCGGCGGTCTGCGCAGCAAAAATTCGGTCCAGGTCATCTCACGGGGGAGACGCCGACGAGGGTAGGCGCGCTGCCGATACCGAGGCGGCTTTGCGCATGATGCAGGCAGACATGTCTAGAGCCGGCCGTGAGTTGGACGTGCGAACGACGCGCCCTCGATGCCGTCGAACTTTTGCCTCCGCGGTCGCTGGGGAATCAGTCACTAAAGTCATTCCTCGCCCCCAAACAGACTCGTACTTTGGGGTGGTCAGCTCGGCGCAAGAAGCACACGCTATACTCGAGGCGAGCAAACTTGGAGTAAGCTCTCGGTTCTGTTCTCTCAGTTGCCACCGTCTTGTCGCTCACTCGGGTCTCGCGTTCATCAGCTTCTCCCCCGAGTCACTCGACGACTTACCGACGAAGAGTGAGTGCTTGCTACTATACAGAGAAGTGAACCCCGGTCGTACTTATGAATCCGTTCAACCAGGCGCACGCGGTTCGTCCGAGCCGGCGCAGTCTTTGTCTGGGAGGAAGAGGAAGCCGGAATCCGGCGATGGACAGACCATATCAAATGGAGTCGTGCGTGCTTGCCTTTGCCGATTCCTGTCTCTCGCAAGTTATTGACCCCTATGTCGCTACTTCGACAGCTTCGCGCGTGTCTGGCGCTTTCTTGACCTATACCGAAGTGCCGAACCGTGGCGAAGAGAGCCTCATCAAGCAGTCGTTCTCGGCTGCTGATGCAAACGGATCCAAGATGCACTTGATCGCATACACATCCAAGGCCGCGTTCGCGGAGGGGTCGCTGCCCCTCGCTTCTCGGGATCCACTCGTCCAACACATGCTCGCACAACGGACACGGGCCGGTCACGATCCTCGCGCCCAGCCACTAGCATCCTCCGAGACCGTGTCATCCGGACAGCATTCCTCCGGCGGTCGATCACCGACGCAATCCTCGTCGTCGTCGTCGCAGCACGGGCCCTTCGACTCGTCGCGGTCGCATTCCAATTGCTCGTCGACGCAGGCCTCGTCGATTCTTCCGGTGGCGGCTGGGGGAGCTGATCTCGTACGCTCGATCAGCGAAACGTCGGACCAGCAGCGTGGGCGATCTTCCGTCGCGCGCGAGCCAACAAACCTCCCCGCGCAGCAACCGCCGCCGATCGCTGCCCGTCGCGAGAAAGGGCATTTCCCCACCATCTTGCGTCCAACCGAGTCCGGAGCAGGTTCGGAGCGGATGTATCGCTACGATCCGGTTCGCGATGGGCCGTCATCCGCGCCGCCGACTGCGACGGAGTTCCCACCGACGACGCCACTGGACACTTCCTTCCCCCGCCGGCAAGCCTCCAGCGACGCCAGCATGCATTCCTTGTCACCCTATACGGAATCTCCTCCCACCACGCGCGCGTCGCCGTACGACTCCAACCCGCGACAACTTCCACCGCTCGAGATGCCGGCCGCGAGCGGAATCCCGATCCCGTCCGCAGAATCACCTTCGTGGACCTTTGACACGCTCTTCTCGCCTGCACAAGACGCCGACGCGCATCGCCAGGGCCCTCGGATAGAATCACGAGGGTCCGAGGATGAGCGGCAGCTCCGCCTGCTAGGAAACGGCTTCTGAAAACTTCACCTTTGCAGCTGCAGCCCGTCACTTTCGCAATTTTAGCACACGCCCACGTCTCACGCTCTCGCATGCATAGCGTTCCTGTCATTGTCGCACCTATCCAGCCTCATGTAGCACTTATATTGTCGTAGACTAGACCATGTTCCTCTTCACGCAAACACGCAGATCATGTTTTCCAGCCGCGCCCTGTTCTGTTTCAACCAATCATTCTTCGGCAGCCGCGGCCGCCTCGTGCAGGTATTCGCCAAGCGTGCACGAGCCGAGGATGTAGTTCGAGGTGTCGATCTTTTCGTTCGTCTGATGGCAGGGAGAGTCTTTGGTCAGCTAAGCGGTTCGCTGTCCAAGTCAGGCGTCGATGGGTGCGATCTAGCTCACCGAGTGTGCACCGTCGTCGCCGCTGTTTCACGACATTGGTAGAGCGGGTCAGCAAAGGGTCACGGCAATGGTTCAGTGGCTGCGATCCTCGTACCGGCCCACTGCAACGCAGAAATCATGTCAGCGCCAAAGCGTCAAAACTGACACGGAAACAGAACGCACTGGGAAGAAGCATGACATTCTTCTTAAGCGCCTCGGCGAAGGTGAGCGTGACTGGCAAGGGAATGACCGATCAGAAACATTGGACTACGACCACGGTCGAACAACTGCAGCTCACTCGGGATCGATCCTGTGTAAAGAGCATCATCGGTGAGTCTTGAGTCGCGAGGAGACGAAAGAGCGAGGCATGCGTACCTCCTTCGCGAGTGTAATCCGGAGTCTTTCCCCAGACAGTCTCGGTCGCCTTCTTGGCAGCGCGGAAGTTCCAGTGGTCGACTAGTAACATGCTCAAAGCGAGGTTAGCGTCAAGTTGAAACGTAGGATAGCCGGAAGAGCGGGCGAGAGACTGACTAGACGCGACCCAGGGCTTTCCTCCCGACAGCATCTCGACCTTGAGCGTGCTCTTGGTGCCGAGCTTCTCAAACTCGTCCTTGAGGTACTTTTGCACGAGCTCGTTGACGCGGTCGGGGTCCTGATCCGGCACCAGCCGGATGCTGAACTTGCCCTTGACCGAGGCGGGAATGACGGTCTTGGCGCCCTGGGCAGAGAACGCGCCTTCGATGCCGTGGATGCTCAGACTCGGGTACCGCATCCGGCCCATCAAGACCTCGGCCTTGTCCTCGCTGATGGTGACCTTGCCGCCGATCGCGCTCTCGAAGTCTGCGACGGTGACATCGATCACCTCGTAAAGTTTGCGTTCTTCTTCCGTCAGCGGCGCCACCTGCGAAGCGACGACCGCAAGAGCGTCAGCCTCAGCGAGAGGAGAGCAAACCGAAAGCATGTTGTGCGCACCATCTCGTTGATGCCCGGGATGAGGATCTCGCCCTTGGGCGTGACCAGCTTGGAGAAGAGGAGGAAGAGGTCGGTCATCGGCTCGTGGACGACGTTGCCAAAGACGCCGCTGTGCAAGTCTGCGCCAGGCCCCGAAACCGAAACGCTGAAGTAGGCGAGCCCTCGCAATCCGTAGGTCAAGCAAGGCGTGGTGGTTCCCTATCGTTTGGCCGGCCAAACTGAGAGTCAGGCGTGAACTCTGGAAGGCCGTTGCGACGAAGCGGTGCGCACCAGCCAGTAGTTGTCCGAGATGCAGACGGCGTCGACGTCGGCAAACTCGCCCTGCGCCTCCTTGACGACGAGCTCCTCGAGTCCCTCGCTGCCGCTCTCCTCCATACCCTCGAAGCAGAACTTGAGGTTGACGGGCAATTCGGTGTCGGTCTTCTGGTGCGCCTCGATGACGTTGAGCCAGCCCATGATGGGGCCCTTGTCGTCGGTCGAACCACGTCCGTACAACCGTCCGGTTTCCTTGTCTTCGGTGAACTTGAACGGCTCGTACTTCCATCCGTCCGAGAGGAGAGCGGGCTGGACGTCGTAGTGACCGCTGCAAGCACGTCGCCGAGTGGTCAGGCCAGCGCAATCGCGCACCGGAGCATTGCCAGTACGCTAAGAGGACGTACTAGAGGAGGATGGTCTTCTTCTTGGGATCCTTTCCGAGCGAACCGACGAGAACGGGCGGGAGTTCAATCGTCTGACCGTCGAGGGTTTGCGGACCCATCGGCACCGAGCGGATCTCGGCTCCGAGCTTGACGAGCTCATCCTGCAGCCATTTTCCCATGCGGTGCACCTCGGGCCTGGCAGAGCAGTCCAGCACGCGTGTGAGTTCATCGACCGAACGGCTTGCCGGGGAAGGGCTCACCTGTACGAAGCATCGCCCGAGACGGACGGGATCTCGACAGCCTCGGCCAAGCGAGCAATCAGCTTGTCCTGGTTGTCCTGGATCCACTTGGCAAACGGTTTCCTGCGGGTCACGGATTGCGAGATTCAGCCAACTTGGACGATGAAGTCGGAAGCAAGAGCCAGACTGTGCGCAGTCGCGAAGGCTTTACTCTAACAGCAATTGAGACTCACGTAGACGGCATGGCGAGTCTATGAAGTCCAGTTATGTAGGCAGGGTTGAGCGAGACGACAAGCCGGGCGCTCGCTCTCAGCTGAACTTGCAAGTGGGGAACAAATCTTTGGGCGCCTCGACACTCTGCTATATGGCGGACGAGCCTCACTCTCCCGAGAACTATAGCGTCCGGGAAACCGTCTTGACTGATGTGCAAGGGAAGCTACCAATCCGTCATAAAGGCCCGAAATCGGTATCACGCGCGTCAGCCGAAGAGGAGGAAGAGATCACAGAACGTGCGGCGGAACATGACACCGACAATGCTCGTGCCGTGAATGCACCTCTTTCGATCGACCTCCTCTTCCCACCATCGTAAAGAATCTGAGTCTGCGCCCCTCGCTCGAAATGCTCAGCTAATTCAAGCGCGCAAGATCGATAGGAAGTACGTCGGAGGCGCTGGGCGTCAAGCTGATAAGATTGCAACATACGTTCATAGGCAAAGATCGCTCAGAGAGGAAGGAAGGGTACGCCATTCAAGCAGGCCATTACGGCGAAGCGGAATTCATCCGCTCAAAGTATTCCTGAAGGGTTTGCGAACGTCAGCTGCTTCGCCCGCAGAAGTTCAACACGTCGGCACGAAAAGTCGACGTACACGGGCGCGCTCGCCGAGGTCAATCAGGCGGCGCAAGGAGGGCGAGCCGCCGATGCGTTTGCCGACCGAGACGACGGTATCGATCGGCAGGCTCAAGAAGCTCCGGACGATGTCGTCCGTCGCTTGGTCATGCGAGTCGGCAGTCGAGCTCAGATCGTGCTGGTCCGCCTGCGAGTCGTTGAGGACACTGCCGGGGCGTGCGGACGGCGCGACAGCGGCGGCGGCAGCAAGTCCTGGAGAGGAAGAATAGTCAGAAAGTCGTTCCTGATAGAGCTGAAGCATACTTCACTCACCACTCGTGCTAGGGTTCTCCCGGCGTGCGGCGGCGTTCCTGCGGCGCTTTCCGACGCGCCTTCGCCCTGAAGAGGTGTCCGAGGTCGAGTCTTCCGTCGAAGAGGCGACATCAGAGCCGGTGGCGGTCGACGACCGGAGGCGCTTGCGGTTGTTGGGGACTGGAGGGATGGACCACTCATCAGCAACGAATCGCGACTATTTGGAAAACACGGCTCGCGCCTCACCTTTGCGAGCGTGATCGGGGCGGCCGTCGTGCTCAAGCGTGGCGAATTCGGCAGTTCCCTGCGAGAGCACGCGGCTCGACATGGCGGCATACGACGCGTTGGCTTCCCTCGTCAACACGTCGCTCTGCGTCTCGTCGATCATCTGCGTGTCCGCTTCGACAGCGAGCGGCGAATCGATGCCGGCGTCGGCGCGATCCGCAGTCGGAGCCCGCAGCGACAAAGAAACGACTTTGCGCGGCTGCGAATGCCTCGACGCCGGCGTCGAGTTCTGCTCGAGCTCGCTCGCAGGAACCGAGCCGTGCTGCAGCGGCAAACGCGACACGTCCGCTTCGTACCCGCCGTGGCTCGAGACGACGCGATCTTCCGATGCGGTCGTGCGATAGCCATCCGGCACGGCGACTGCCATTTGCGCAGGAACGGGCATCGAATCCATCGGGGTCGATGAGCACGTTTCCGCAGTTTCGGCGTCGGGAACGTGAACGATCGCGCGGACGACTTGAAGGAGGCCGGAGAAGTCGGGCGGAAGGTCGACTTCTTCCTCGAGCGGCGCGAACGTCCCGCGCCAGAACTCTCCGAAGGACTGGATGAGCTGAAGATGAGCGGGGATTGGCTCTTCAGAAACCAGAGATGCCTGAAGCAAGGCCTGCGTGTCGACGTCCGGCGCAGACGTCGCCAGTTCGATCGCGCGACGGAGCGGTTCGACCAGGAGCGGAGCAAACCGCTCGAGAGTGTCTCGTGTCGGTGCGGCCGTCGAGCGCAAGTACTCCAGGACGGATTCGTAGAAGTGCGGGTACTGGAGGGGGTGCAAGTTAGAGCTCGGTTCGAAGAAAAGAAAGACGGAAAAAGGGGCGGCTTACGGAAGCGTCGCACGCACAACGGAGCATGCTGGCGATGAGCTCGACGTTCGTCGAGGACTTGTCTGAGTCGAGTGCGGAAAGTGCGATCGCGCCGCAGAAGGCGAGCACGTCCTGCCGGATCGATTCGTCCAGACGCTGCGCTCCGGCGACGAGCTTCAAGCACATTCGCAGGTTCAACGAGGCTCCGTCGTCAGGGCTCGTCAACGCTCCGCGCACGCGTTCGCGCATCGCGAGAGAACCCTCATCGGACGACCAGACGAGGCGGACGATCGATTCTGCCAGTCGGACCTGATCCTTGGCGAGCTCCTCTGGCGCTTCCGCTCTGTAGTCGCAAGGTCAGTCACTTTGCCTTAGGATACAGCTGGGGTGAGATCTACTCACTTTGCGAGCTCGCGCAGGAGTGCAACGGCGGTCTCGAGATCCTGGCTCGCCTTTTCTCCAGGTCGGACTTTCGCGAGTCGACGGCTTGCCACTTTCGCTGTCAGAACGCGGGGCGCAGTCAGTTTCGTGGCGTCAGCTTCAATGATCTGTTAATCGAACTCACCGAGAACACCAGCATATCCCGCGCGCTTTTCTGTCGCCGCCAGGTAGGACTTTGTCGCAAGGTGAAGCGCGCGACTGTCGGCCATCATGGCCGCCTCGACGCCGCTGAGATACTGGTCCGTACCCTTCGCGAACAGGCTGGTCCACAGAGTGGCGGCGAGAGTGGCTTTCTCGAGGCTGAGACGAGTCAGCCATTGGATCGCTTGCGAAATGGCGTGAGGGTGGCCGGCGAGAGTGCGCAGCAGATTGCGCCAAGCGTTCGAAATCTCCTGCTAGCGGGTGAAAGAACAGATGTCAGTTGACCAATCGAACGAGACTTTCTGCAGGCCTAGCTCACCTTGACCGCGAGCGACTCCTCTGCGTCTTGGTCGACATCTTCCGGGAGACAGTTCTCGAAAAGTTTGAGCACCTCTGCGACGTTCGCCACGAGCCATTGTTCGCTCCAGCCCGGAATCGCGGCCGGCGTGATGCTCCGTTGAATGGCTGCATCGAGCAGGACTTTCATCTTGGCGCTGTCGGGTGCGATGCTAGCCAACGTGCCGTCGAGGAAGATGGGGTTGATGAGCGAATCGAGCAACGCCGGGCGCTCGCTGGAGCTCTTCGTACGGCAGATCCTTGCCAAGATCTGCCACGCGATGATGTTGCATTCGCTCGACGCCTCCGACTTGGCCATGGCGGGAAGGTAGATTTCCAGGATCTCTTTGAAGATTCGATCGAGCATCGGCAACCGATGAGGCGGCACGTCCGGAGGGTGGTTTGCTGCGCGTACGGACGTCGTGCCATAGCGAACGTAGACAGTCGCGCCGTAGATGACGCCACAAAACGCGAGCGCCAACGCTTTCGCGTGCAGGCGGATCTGCTCCTTCCGTTCGTCGCCGAGCGTCGGGTCAACCACACCCTGCCAATCTTTGATGCGGGATTTGAAGAGGCTGAGATAGTTGACCATCGGCTTGGTGCTCTTGTCGCGGAACATCCAGAGTCGGTCGGGCTGGCCGGGTACGGACTGGCCGGGCACGCGCAGGAACGCGAAAGCCAGGTGAGGCCACGCGAGCGCGGAGAGGACGAGCACGGGACTCGACGGCGAGTCTGACAAGGCGTTGAAGGTGCGCATCCAGGGACCGATGCCCTTGGGATTGAGGAAGCGAAATTCGCCGCCGAGGAGAGCGGGTACGAGAGCGAGTACGCTCACAGTCGCCAATTGCTTCGTGGCGTTCTCATCCGTCCCGGCTGTAGAACACATCGACCTTGTCAACTTCTCGAGATCTAGAGATGGCCGCCAGGGAACGGCTTACCGGCACGCGCTTTCTCGCTCGCTTGGACGTCGATCTGCGAGAGTAGCGTCTGCAGGTAGGTCAAGCGTCGCTGTTTCGTCTCGTCTAACGGATCGAGTCCGGCGCCAGGCGGGCTCGAAGTCATGAGATTCTGTAGCGCGCAGGAGTTAGCTCTTCCGGACAGTCGAGGTCATCTAGAGCGAAGGCAAGCAAAAAAAAAACTCACGTGGAGATCCCGACTGATGGCGGCATGCACCGACTCGCGTTCGACGTTCCACGTCAAAGTCTGAACAGGGACAGTGAGGATCCTGACGACCCTGCCGAGGACTTTGACGGCCTTGTCGTGTGTCGAGATCATCTTTTTCGTGCCGTCCCACAAGCCCATCGCGGATTCTCGAATCCAGAGGCGCCACGCCTGCGAGTCGAGCATCATTTGCCCGTGCAAGGGCAAAAGCACGGCGAGTGCATCGAGCGACTCGCTGAGCGATTGGCGGAAGCGGTCGACGCGCGGGTCCAGCGTCAGGATGGCTCGGAGGCTCGGAAGGATAGTCGGAACGAGGAGGTCGGGAAGCGCGGCGGAGGTCGCGGCGGCGACGGAGGAGAGGAAGAAAGGCAGGAAGGGGAAGAAGTCACGCTGGACGGACACCGACAGATCGGGCGCAAGTGCGACCGACATGACGGTCTCGACGAGCTTGGCCAGGTCCGCCGCTGGTCGCGCAGAAGAAACGTCAGTATCCAGGACGTCGCCACCATCGACCGAACGAAAAGCGGACGTACGTGCAAAAACAGCGACAACACGCGCGTCGCGAAGGCAAGCCGCAGCGCATTTGACCGCCGCTTGCGCGGTTCCCAACTCGTCTCGCATCCGCCTCATCTGCTCGTCGGTCAAGCTCGCCTTGGCGCCCGGTCCAACAGCGGCAGCCGGATTCGCTGCTGCGCGTCGGTTCAGGCTCGGGCTGCTGGACGGCTCGTCGGCATCCCCCGTCGGTGCATCCGCATCGACCATGAGAAGATCATCCGAATCCGGCTGCGGACGCGGTTGCTCGGCAACCCACAGCGGGAACGATTTGACATTCTCGACGTCGCGTGTAAGGGCTGCCAGAAGCGCTTGACCATGAGTCCGGAGAGGCTCGAGCGAGGCCTGTTCGTCGGCGAGCACGCTCGGCAAGCAAAAGACGGCATTCTTGAGCGAGACGTAGGCGTTCTCGACGTCGTTCAGGGTGAGGATGTTGCCGATCGTCGGTCCCGTCGTCGTCTGTTGTTGCTGTTGGGTCGAGATCGGCGCGAGCGGAGTCGAGGTCGCCAAAGGACGAGGCAGGAGAGAAGAAGAAGAAGAGCCGAGACCGTTCCCGACGACAGTAGGCAAAGCACCTTCGCCCTCGTCCTCCACGGAGGAGTGGGAGTTCCTCGAGGTCTCAAGCGACGCGCGAAGGACCAAGAGTGGAGCTCGAAGCTGCGCAGGATCGTCGAGTTGGAGCTCGTACTTGATCCGAGTTGGATCGCGCTTCCTGCTCGGCGGTGGTCCTGCTGATCCTGCCCCATTAGAAGCCGACGAGGACGAAGCGGGAACGCCGGAGCCGGCGCCACGCCTCCTCCGTGGAGGTTCATCGTCGCCGCCGCCACCGTTCCCGAGACCCGTTGCGGCCGAGCGACTCGCGCGCGCAGAAGAACGAGTCGCTCGCGCCGAGGAAGATCTCGGCGCCGAACTGGACGCCGAAGCTCCCTCCTTCGCCTTGCCCTTGCCCTTGTCTTTGCCACCGGCGTCGGCGGCATCATCATCCTGCGCTTCACGCGCTGCGGCTGCGGCCACTTGAACCGCCTGCTCGTCGAGCCGTTTCTCCCTCGCGGCTTTGAGCTTCTTCTCGCCGTCCCACCCGACAACGTGCCGGCGTCCTCGACCGTTCTTGCGCAACCCTTCGCGCTCGTCCTTGACGATAAAGTTACCCGAGGAGGCCTTCTGTTTCAGGATTGAACGCAGGGGAGGATCCGGGAGGAGCAGGCTCGTGGTGGTGGGTCGGGCTGATCTCGAGAACGTCATTGAAGGAGAGCGGAGCGGAGACGACGACGATGACGAGCCAGACGCGCCTGCGCCCGCGAGCGACGGGAACGTTGCAGAGGGATCGAGGAGGTGATGTTTCGGCGGGAGAACCAAGGCCGGGTCCGCCGAAGTTGGTGGTTTCGTTGCGACGGAAGGCTTTTTGGGCGAGACGCTCGCCGGCAACAGGAGCGATTCGACCTGCTCGCTTTCCTCCTCGCTATCGGTCGCTTCGGCGGCGGCGGCGTCGGCGTCGGTCGCGACATCTTCCGTTCCCAGGGGGTTCGGAAGAACTGCCGACGCATTGACGAGGGAGAAGGGAGCAAAGCTGGTCGAGTATGAGCCGAAGTTGACGGGTGTCGGCTTGGTCCGCGGTCGAGGTGGAGATCTTGGCAAGGGGACGAGGCGCAACTCGGGACACGGGACCGGCGGAGGCGAAGAGTCTCCGCCCGGTCGGACGTCACTGCCACTCCCACTCTCGGCGTCTGTGTCGCCAAACGGCGGCCTCGAAGTCGCGTTTGGAGCCGCCGCACTCCGCGCCGCTTCGAGCAGAGGATTGTCACTATAGACGTTCTCGCGCCTCCTCCTCCTTTTCGCGTCGCGTTCGTGCTCGTCGGCGAAGAGGAGTCCCACATCAGCCGGAGGAGGACGGGGCCGCTTCCCGTGCGAAGGGGAACTCTGCAGCGAGGCGAGCGGAGTGGGCGAGAAGGTGACGCGACGTTTCAGAGCCGGTTTGAGGCTCTTGCGGAGTAGTCTTGCTTCGCCATCGCGCGGCGGGGACGAGGACGAAGACGGTGCTCCTGCAGAGGACGAGGAGGAGGAAGAGGACGACGACCCGAATCGCGGCGAGGGCAACAAGCCGTTCTCCTTCCCAACGACGAGACTGCGCGCTGCGATCCCTCCTCCGCCGCTCGATTTGAACTTTGACGCGTGACCGCTCAGCAGCAACGAGTAGGGCGCGCTGTTGTTGTTGGACGAAGCGGCTGCAGAGGTCGAGGAGGTGGTGCTGCCGTGACCAAAGTACGACGACGACGACGGTCGCTGCTGCGGGAGCACGAAAGGATCGTCCAGCATCTCTGCAGAAGCTGACTCTGCCTGTACGAACAGCTTGCGGTGAGCTGAGATGCAGTGCGGGACGACAGCAGTGATGAAGAGGTGAACCGAGCCACTCACCTCTCGTCCAAGGCGCCCTTGTCCGCGTATGCAGGCTGCTCTCGTTAACGTGAGGCTTCCGTGTGTGTACTGTGCTCTGCGCTATCTGCGTGTCAAGCTGGATGGGAGGCAGAGAGACGCGCCGTCGTCGCGTCGAGCAATTTGCACCCGAGACGCGTCCATCTTCAAAGCCTCCCCTCAACCGCTGGTGCGTTGACGACCCGTTTTCTTTTTGCCTGCTAATCCGCACCTGAATACAAAATCCGACTCAATTCCCTCTCGTCAAAAGCACTACAATAAACCTCTTATTTCCCTGTTCAGACTCGCATACGGCGAGCCTGTTATGCATTGTACAGCGTCTACTTGGGCGCGCCTTGCGGGCCGCGGTGGTTGATCGTCGCCGACGCTTGCGCTGCAATGCCGGAGCGTGCCGCGAGATGCCGGACAGCATGTCAGCGGGGTGTGAAGAACGAACAAGTGTCGAAATAGAGAGCGTACCACTCGGGAAGACGAGAACGTCAGCAATGTTGACGTGCTCTGCGAGCGGAGAAAACGGAAAGGAACGGGATGAAACGCAAGCTCATCGTCAGCTACTCCAACCACCATTTCCATCGAAACCCAGCGTGCCAAGCACGCTAAGCACGAATAATACAAAAGAGGAACGGCAGGAGCGCTCACCCGGCCGACTCGCGATCCACAGAATCTCCTCGGCAATATCCTGCGCCACAAGGGGCTGCAACCCTTCATACACCTTCTTGGCCGCGTCGGCGTCGCCGCGGAACCGCGTCACCGAGAACTCGGTCTCGACCATGCCCGGGCAGACGTCGCTCACGCGGATGTTGTACCCGACGAGTTCGCGGAGGAGGGAACCGGAAAAGGCAGCGACGGCGTGCTCTGCGGGCGGGCGTGCAAGTAGATGGGGTCAGCTCCAAGTTCGCAGTTTCGGGTCTCTTTCTTCGCTGGTGTGGACTACGGACGAGTCGAAACTCACTCGTGGCAGTGTAGATCGCGCCTCCGGCATACGGTTCTGCAGGTCAAGAATTAAAAGGAGATTGTCAGTAAGCAGTCGGGCGGAGCGCAGCCTTGGCCCGATCTCCACCCATGTGAGCGCTCGGTGCCCACCTTTTCCAGCAATAGAGCCGAGGTTGATGATGCTGAAAACAAAGGGAAGAATCAGCTTTCCCTCCCGACTTTGTCCACGAATCGAAATGTTCGACGTACTGGCCCGCATTGCGCTTCTTGAATTCTGTAAGGAGAGGCTTTTGTCAATCTCTTAGCAAAGGGGTTGCAAGTGCACAGACGACACACCTCGGACAAAGAGCTGGGTCAAGGTGATGAGTCCGAGGACGTTGGTCTGGAACATGATGTCGATTTCGTCCTCGTCGATCTCGCCGACCTGTTCCTTTCCGTACACCAAGCCTGCCTGTATCGCAAGGGCGAGTCTTCTGTGAGTTTTACTTTCCAGGCGAGAGTGATGCCGTTTAGCAAACCGACGTCGAGAACAACGGAAAACGCGCACATTGTTGACGAGGACGTCCACGTTCTTGAGCTCGTCCGGGATCCGGTCGAGCAAGCCCTTGATGGCGGCTCGGTCCTGCATGTCGAGCGTGAGGCAAGTGATGACGCCGCCCTTGCCGGTCGCGCCTTCTTTGTGCGCTGCGAGGGCGGCCTTTTTCACTTCTTCGAGTTGGGCTTGGCGGCGGGCGGTGAGGATCAGGGAAGCGCCGGCGCGAGCAAAGGCGATAGCCTGCAGGGGATTTGGGTTCCCGAGTCAGTCACGCAGTCACAAACGGAGGGAGGAGGAGAGGCCGGACCGGACCACGCGGTTTGCAGATGGTCCCGTCCCACTGGTCTTTCTCCGGACCAGCGATCCAGAGCAGGGGAAGCTTACGGTTGCAGCTCCGATTCCACCCGAAGCACCGGTCTGCAGATGGCGAGGGTGAGGTGAGGGGATGTCAGCGAGGCGACTCAAGTGGGGCGCAGAGAGAGGGGAGGTGGAGACTGACGACGAGGACAGTCTTGCCTGCGAGGCGAGCTGCTCCGGCTGAGAATACACCGCTGGCCATCTGTGAGACTCTGACGATAGCAAGGAGACTGTGCTGAGCGAGCGAGAGAGGAGCGCAGAGTTGAAGCACGCGAGAAGTCGAGTTGAATTGCTGCGGAGGAGGGGTGCTGACGTGTCACTCTTGGCTGAGGGGAGGCTCACTCCCTCTCCTTCTTCCGCCTCGTCTTGAATCTTGATGCCGATCCACTCGCAACTCTACTCCAAGACTGTTCAGGATGTTTGCGAGAAGAGCAGCACTCGGAGCGAGTAGCAAGCGATCATTCGCGCGCTCCTTCTCTGCCTCGCCACCCGCTCGCACTCAGCCGACTCGACCGCTCGATCCGCAACCGACTCCGAGCACCAGCAGCAGCAGCTCGACCACGCACTTTGGCTACAGGGATGTCCCAGAACCCGAAAAGGAAAACCTCGGTACGCCCTGTCCGCCCTTTTGAATCCGAAGTGATCCTGACCGCCGACGCTTGCAGTCCGCGGCGTGTTCTCGTCGGTCGCGTCCTCGTACGATGTCATGAACGACGCCATGTCCTTTGGCATCCACCGACTCTGGAAGGACCACTACGTCTCGAAACTCGACCCCCAAGGCGGACTAAAGTGCCTCGACGTCGCAGGCGGCACGGGAGACATTGCGATGCGCATCCTCGATCACGCCCGGACCAAGTACGGAGACAGGGACACGAGCGTCGCCATGCTCGACATCAACCCGGAGATGCTCCAGGAAGGAAAGAAGCGCTTCGCCCAGACCATGTACCACAACAGTGCGTTCCCTTCCCCTTTCCTTTCCGGACTGCTCTGTGATTTGCAGAGATTTGCCTCCACCCGGGGCGCAGTCTCTACAGCACAAACACCGCAAGAATCGTGGAACGACCGTGCATAGGCTGGATCACGAACACCCCACCCCCGCAGCTCCCCAAGTCTCGTTCCACCTCGGCAACGCCGAACACCTCTCCGACTTTGCCGACAACACCTTTGACCAATACACGATCGCGTTCGGCATCCGGAATTGCACCCACGTCGATCGCGTCCTGAAAGAGGCTCGTGAGTTGACCTCCCTTCCGCCCTCGGTCGTGATATTCGGGGCGGTGTGAATCTCGGGAGGGAAAGCTTTGCGACACCGAAAGCCTCGCTTCGACCTGATTGACTAACCACTCTCTTTCGCGCGCACGTAGATCGGGTACTCAAGCCCGGCGGCGTCTTTAGCTGCCTCGAATTCTCGCACGTCGAGAACCCCATCCTCGCCAAGTGAGCCGCCAGCCAGCCCGCTACTTCTCGAGTCTCGCCTCGCTGACCAAATCTTCAACTCTTCCCCTCCCAGAGCCTACGATTTGTGGTCGTTCCAGGTCATCCCGCCGCTCGGGCACATCCTGGCTTCAGATCGTGACTCTTACCAGGTCAGTCCTCCCTCCCTTTCCGCCCCTCTCCCCGCATCTCCAGGGTGTGTAACTAATCGCCAATATCGCAACAACGCGGCCAACAGTACCTCGTCGAGTCGATCCGCAAGTTCCCCAAGGCGCAGCGCTTTGCCGACATGATCCGCGAAGCCGGGTTCACCGTCCCGCAGGAGGAGCAGTGGGAACCGCTCACGTTCGGAGTCGCCTGTATCCATACCGGAGTCAAGCTCTGAGGTCGGTTTCGTCGAGAGAGAGGAGTGTATACGCCCAACTTTTGTGCATGCTGCAATAGACCGCAATGGCATCAACACCTGGCAGCAGCGACGGGTCTCAGGTCCTCAGGTCTGAAGGACACGAGTTGTCCCGAAGGGGCCGGAGCAAGGACTCCTGCCCTCTCCAGCGTCAATCTCTGTCCGCGGAATCTTCTCTCAAAGGCACGCACCGTCTTGCGTGCCCACCATGCGCCGCAGGGGAACCGCCAGGCGCCGGCCCCAGAAAAGGTGGCGAAAGCGTCGTGCTGAGCCGTTTGCAAAGTCGATGCAAGCGATCCCTATCGCGAGCGCGGTCGCCGTGCATGCGAAGTTAAGCCTTCTGCGGCGCGAGATCTTGACCGCACGAAGCCCGTCGTAAACAAGCGGGGATTCGGCAAAGGTTTTTTTTTTTTCTGGGCAGGAACCTCTCGTACGGTTGCGAATGGCCTTCGACGCTCGATCCGGATCGTAAGACGGCCGGGGCAAAGTGTATCTCTGAGACTCTGGCATAAGAAGAAGCAGCAATATGCAATGCATGCAATGAGATGAACGGTACAATACAGATCTGAGTGAAAGGATTGCGGCTGATCACAAGTTGAAAGACGGCATCTCGACATAGTCGACATCGCCTTCGTCGTGGTGGAGGATGCGAACATACTCGAGGGAGAGGCGGTACATGTAGGCGCTGTAGCCCACACAACAAACAAAAGTCAGCGTTTCCGGAAGACATTCTGAAACAAGGCGTGGGTCCCAAAAGAAGATGAGCCTCTCCGACGCACGCCATGTCTGCATAGCGCCAATAGTCTTTCGCCCACTGCCGACCCGCCTCTCCAATCTTTTGCGCGAGCGAGTCGTGGCTGCCCTGTCCGTTTGGCATCCCGACAAAGAACGCCATCACGTCGTACACGTCCGAGTAGTCGACCTTGATGGGCACGTACCTGCGATACAGGACCCTTCTCGTCAGCTTCAGGAATCGCAAGGCGGTCCCGAAAAGCGGATCCTTACTGGACCCATTCCTGGATGCGGTCTTGGTACCACTCGGGGAAAGCGGTAGACTTGAGGACGACGGACCGGGTCGACATGAGACGATGGAACCGCCCGGACCAGCCGTTACCGTCGACATCGAACAAGTACTTGTACTGTTCCAAAGGCAAAGACCGGAGGCCGACGTTAGCACCGGGAAGGAAGGAGAGGTGGCCTGCAAGAGAGAAGCCTCGAACGGACCGTGTTGGACTCGTCGAGACCGATCGTCGGTTTGATGTCAAACTTTTTCTCGAGCAGCTCGCACGTCTCGGGATCGCACTGCTGCAGGGCGCCCGAGAAGCTCGTGTCCATGTAGTGGTCGTTGATCGCCGCGACGCTCATGTTGGCTTCGCGGAGCTGACCACGCCGAGACCAGATGATCTTCTTGGTTCCTTCCGTCTCGTGCGACATGATGTGCAGGCGAGCGCGCTGCGAACGACGCCAAGGCGTATGCCGATTGAACTCGACCCCGGTCGTCGAGCCTGAGAGCAGCGGCACGGGGGGTTTTCGCCAGTCAGCAGTCAAGTCATGTAGCGAAGAGCAATCGCTTGAGTACACACCTCGCCACAGCACTTTATTCATCGTCTTGCCCTCCCAAGGCGGCTCGTAACCGACGTAGTGGGCCTCCCATTGTTCGATCGGGACGGCGAGGATGTCGGCGTGCAGTCTCGTCTTGGCAAAGGCGAACAGCGGGACCAGGGGTCCGAGCGGTACACCTTGCTGCATCGTGTGCCCGTGCAATTTGCGTGCCTCGGGGTGCTGGCAGAGGTCCATGACCTTGGCGTGGTTCCAGACAAAAGACCGGACCGTGTCGCCCGAATAGTCGGTGTAGTGCTCGCCGCGCTCAGAACGCCGCAGCGGCGAGTTCGGGGCGCAGGCTTGCGCGAAATTGGAGAGAGAAGGGTCATCGCCTTCCAGGAACTCTGACGGCCCAAAGTCTGGAGGTTGATCTCGAAGTCAGTTCGCGAAGTCCTTTCCAGGCGGGAAGAATGGGAAGCAGGCATCTCACATTCGCCCTGCGAACCGAGTTCGACCATACGTTCGCGCTGAGCGTGCGGCAGCATGACCGCCGGGTTGTCGTCGATGATGTACGTGATGTTGAGCGGGCGGTGCATCCGGCCAGTGAAGAGCGCGAGCATGTCGGCAATGTCGCTCGCTCGCTTGATGTGCGCATAGGGGCCGTGAATCGTCGGTGCGGGCTCGCCGGGCCGCATCGCGATCGTGAACGTGTGGTCTCGTTCCTGCATGACTCGGTTGCGGTGGCGCGAGTCGTGACCCTCGCTGCGTCGCAAATCGGTGTCAGCCGGCCCGGATCACAATAAAGGGACCAAACATAGAGACTCACAGCGCCCAATGCGGTGCGAGGTCGTGGTTGATCTGATCGTACTCGTCCCGAAGCTGAACGTTATTTTCCTCACAGAATCTCCACCTTCCACCGAGAAGGTCAGCAAAGAGGTATCAACAAGTGCCATGCCAGAACCCCTTGACGTACCAGTCGTCGAATCCCTTTGGTGGGTTCCGCCGGTACCGGTGCTTGTACTCGCGAACGGCTTCTGACAGCGTGCGGCTCTGCCGCTCGACCTTCTCCTTCCACTTCTTCTCGGCGCGGTCGATCAGGACGTGGATCGGATGCCGGCCCTTTGGATTCACGAGGAGCAGTCCGTTCGGGTGGAAGGTGTGGCGCGAGCTGCGTTCGAGCTCTTCTCGCGACGGCGGCCGGTTCGGATCGTTCTCGACTTGGTAGTCGTGCCAGTCCTTGATCCTTGCACCGAGCTTTGGCGAGACAAAGTGAACCACGTTGCCCGAGTGTCGAATCAGCGGGAACAGACTCGGATGCACAGGTCGGGCGGCGAGTTCGTCCGAATGGGCGCGGACGTATGCAGAAGTCGAGCACAAGACGATGGTCGTCGCTGCGATGACGAGACCTTGCGGCGTCCGCAACAGTCGCAAGAGAATGGACAGGAAGCGTACGACGACATCTCGCAGCGGCGGGAGCGAATCTGCGCCTGGTCTCGAGATGGCGGAACTCTTTTGTGCGGCGGGTCGCGGCGATTTCGAGCTGTCGATCCATCCCTGCTTCTGCGGCCGCGAGCCGACGCCGACGCCCGTCGTCTGGGCAGACCATTCGGGCGTTCGCCCGATGAACGGCGAGGGAAGCACGTCGGAATAGGCGGGGTGGCCTAGGGCGGGACTTGGACCAACCCTTGACGAGGAGCGGCGTCGCACGTGCGCCATGTCCTTTCGGCCAGGCAGCGAAGCAGAGGCTGAGATGGGCTGCGTGTGACGACCGTGCTGTGCTCGGAACGCCACAACGGGTTCTCCTCTGAACCGAGTTGGTCTGATCGCTCAACAAGAGACGAGTCGAGGCGCCCGGCCGCCGACCTCGTGAAATCCCGCCAAAGGCTATTCGATTATTATCCCGACTGTATTCCCTATTTACACGTCACCCGCATTCAATTTGCGATCGATCTCCCGCTGTCGATCACCCAACAGCGCTTTAACTTGCGACTCTTCGTGCGCTACACTTCAACCTGAGCTCAGTCCTGTGTGCAGGTGCTCTGAGCCGGAAGCAGGGTGTACTCAGCTCTAGGTCGAACCGTGCGCAGACACTGACCCGCCTCCGGGGAGAACAAGGACCGCACCAAGGAGGCGAGACAAACGCGGGACGACCTTCCCAAGGCGGAAGCGGTTCGACCCCTCTCGCCGTTCCGCCTCCTTTGGCCTTTGAGACTCGGGCCCGCCATGCCTTGTCTTGACATGCTTTGTACAAGCGGCAGCTGATCTGGCCGAGAGCCAGCCTCATCCGCCGGGCGTGACCGCTCTCTTTGCTCCTCCTCGTCGTCTGCAGTGCTCTTCATCACGGCCTGCCCCGTGCTTGCTATCGTCCCGGTCTCTTCTCCAAGCCGCTGCTTCGAGTAACGATGTCTGGTGGAAGGCATCGCACGCCTGCGTCCGACATGACGCTCAAGGGGGACACGGTCCTCGACTTTCCCTCGTCCATCACGACCGCGACTCGACGCCGTGAGAGCACACCGACGACAGATTCCGTGCTGGCACGGAACCGCCGACAGACAGCAGGAGGGGCCGACGCAGCCGAACTCGACATTTGGGTCGAGTCGCGCGACTCTTACGTACCGTTACTCCCGTCCTCCTCGAACTTGCCCTCTCCCTCCGACTCGGAATTCGCTCCGTTCGTCATGGATCCTCCGCCCTCACCGCCTCCAAAGGACGTCGCGCCGGCTCCGACCATTTCGACTCTGCCGAGCAAGGGCGGATTCTACAGCAAGTCGACTTCGATCGCGCAGGCGCGGAGCCATAAATCGCTCAAGCAGTTGCAAGGGATGCACGACCACCGACAGCAACCCGCAAGACCGCTCAACTGGCGCGACAAGGGGCAAGAGATGGCACGGCTGCGGAAAAAGTCGGCCACGTCTGCGGGTCTCGGGCTTTCGATTCAGCAGATCATCGGGGGCGCGGCGACCATCGCCATCTTGACTCTCGGTGCCGTCGTGTACGTTAGCAGCCGAGGCAAGTCTGCCGTTGTCAAGCACATGCAACGGCGAGAGCAGATCTTGGCGGCGTCTCTGGCACCCACCTCTTCTTCCATTGTGCGTTGCCCAGCCTGATCCCTGGGAATCTCCCTGCAACGCTCTTCCGCTGACCTGAGTATTCTCGAGCAGTCTCATCATCGACCACCGCATATGCACGAGTCTTTCCGCGACGAGCTCAGCACGGACGCGCACTACGTCCTCAGCGTGCCGCACGGCGACTTTGGTACGATCTCTACAACAGTCGCTCCCACTCCAGGACGGTGGCATGACTGACCACATCTCGCTTCCCTTCGACAGCCGAGCAAACGATGAACTTGTACCATTTGACCCATCTCTCGACCGCCATGCACCGCATCCCGATCGCGCATCCTTTCCTCCTCCCGGATCCAAAACAACCAGGAGTTCTCTCCGAGCATGCCGTTCCGACTATTTACGACTTGGCTCGCTTCGCCGCCGGTACCTCTGTCTCCATCCTCGACTGGAACGACCTCCGACCACATGAGACTGGCGGCGTGCACAAGGTCGAGCAGCTCGGGTGCTGGGTGGGCGAAGTCTCGGCTGCCGAGCGAGCGGACCGGGTGGCCAAGATGCAGAGCACTGGTCTCGCGCCCGGGTTCGTTCCCGTGCGACTCAAGCTCGGTGCGAGCGAGGCGGGACAAGGAGACGATTTGAAGGGTGAGCTCTCTTCCCTATGTATTCCGCCCTCTTTTCTCCCTCCTTCACCCTCTACATCCACCGCCGAGACTGATTTGCGCGATCTCTCTCCAGAGACGCACGGATTCCTCGCGCGGTTCGACAAAGACTTGTCGGCGCAAACCGGTCTCATCGAGCAAGCTCGGCATATTGCGGCAGCCGGTCTGTCGAAGCACGACGCCGTCCCCGAAGACCAGGTCTTCTGTATCGACCACACTCTGTACCGCCCTGAACACCCGACCACGAAGCACTCGACGACGCATCTCGACCCGCGCGATCACACCGCCTTTTTCAAGCACGGCCGGCATCTGCACTTTGCGCCCGAGATCCACGAGATCGCCGGCGAGATCGTGGCTCACCTTCTCGGCCACAAGCACTCTTTCCTTGCCGTACACATCTCGGCGAGCGCCCGCGCGAGCGAGTGCAAACTCCTAGACGAGCCGGACCGCTGCGAGGCGAACCTGCTCGACTACCAGCGCGCAGTGGGCCGCGTCAAGCACGTCGTCGCTCAGACGGCCGGTCGCAAAAACCGCGAGAACCGGCACGCGGCCAAGAACCTCTCGGTGGTCGTCTCGACCGACATCAAAGACCTCGCCTTCCTCGGAGAACTCGCCAACCTCGGCTGGACCGTCTTGGACTACGACGACCTCGAGATCCGCGAGCGCTTCGGTCGCTGGGACCCGCAGCTGATGGACCAGGCGATCGAGAGCCGGGCGAGCGGGTTCGTCGGTACTCGCGGCAGCGCACAGAGCACCATCTCTGCGCTTCGTGTCCGGACTTGGCGGAGTGGACCGACCGAGCTCATCTGAGCGGAGTCTACGCATGTATCTGTTTCCGACCTTTGTTTCCCTGTAGCTAGCTGCTCTTAGACTTGCCTGCTGTGTAACGACCACTCCTCTGCACAGACAGCCGTCGGCACCGGCGGGAAGCCAAGAGATGCGCGTGTCAAGAAGAGTTTGAGAGCAATTTGAAATCTCGCCGTCGATCGAACGTGCGCTCTCGCGCCATAGCGTGACTCTGACCCGCTCTCTATAGACGCTGCTCTCGCTTCTCTCGCTGCTAGATATCCTCACGTCTGGTTGTCGACCTCCGCGCCCAGCTTGATCTGTTTCTCCATCTTCTTCCGGGACGTACACCCTCGCACAACCACGCCTGACGACGCTATGGTTTTCTACGAGCCCGGCGTGACTCCGCATGGGATGGCCAAGGACCCGTTCAAGTCGACCGTCGTCCCGCGACCAATGTGAGCCCCTCCGAACGCGTGAGCGCTCTCCCTTCCTCGCTGACCTCTTAAACCGTGCAGCGGCTGGATCTCGTCCCTCAACAAGGATGGCAACTCGAGCAATCTCGCTCCGTACTCTCAGTTCATGCACGCAACTTTCGACCCTCCCTATATCATGTTCGCCGCCAACTTGAAGGAAGACGGTTCCAGCAAGGACAACGTCGTCAACATTCAGCGGACGCAAGAGTTCTGCTGGTCTCTCGGTATGTCTGAGTCTAGCTGTCGCTTGAACGACAGGTTCGCGAACGCTGACCGATTACCGAACCCCCTCAGCGACGTACGACTTGCGCGAAGAGATGAACAAATCGTCGACCGAAGTCCCGTACGGTGAAGACGAGTTCGAGTTGGCAGGGTTGGAAAAGCAGTATGGCAACATTGTCAAGTGCCCGATGGTCAAGCGCTCTCCGGTTAAGGTGCGATGTGCGGTCAACAGCTTGCCCGGCTTTCCAAACCTGACCGTGGAATCCTCCTTTGCCCGCAGTTCGAGTGCAAATTCCACTCGACTTTCCGCCTCCCCGGCAACTCGCCGGCAGCATCAGTGGATGTACGTGCTGGGCGCCATGGCTCTCAAACTCCGAGCAGGCGGCTGGTCAGTGTTCGCTGACTCTTCTTGCTCCTGTCTCGGTGACAGATTGTTATCGGGCGGGTCGTCGGTATTCATATCGACGAATCGGTCATCACGGACGGACAGATCGACATCAAGAAGACCCAGCCGGTAGCCCGTTGCGGCGGTCCGAACGTAAGTCGCTTTCGCAGACGAGTTTCCGGTGCTTCGTGATCAGCATCCGTCTCACCGCTTGCTCTTCCTCGCAGTATGCCGTCGTCCGCGAGACCTTCAAGATGGTCACGCCGAAGGCTCCCGTCGCCGAAAATGGCGTCAAGGCATCCGCCGAGCCGAAGAATCAATGAAAGCGATCACCGCAGAACGAACGGAGAAATGCGGACAAGTCGGTAGAAGAAAACACTCGCAACCACCACCGTGTACAAATGCCAGCGATGAAGATATGAACTGCTTTGTTTCGGTACACTATCCGCCATGTACTACAACATAGACAAGGTGAGAGCTCACGCGGGGAGGAGCGCGAGGGGATCGCTTCGATAGGGGTATCGCGGTCGATGGAGGCGGGTTATTTACTCCTCGTCGTCGTTGCCCTTGGCACCGCCCTTCTTGCCCATCTCCGAGGCCTTCTCGCGGTCACCGCCGAAACCTGTAGGGTCGCGAAGGAGAGGAGTTAGAAACGAGGAAAGCCAACCGAATGACAGGAAAGAGAGAGAAAGAGACTTGCCGTGCTCCGACGACATGCGCTTGTCCGGCTGGCCATCCTTGCGAAGACCGTCGTGCTCCGAGGCTACAGAGAGAACGGGCAGAAATCAGCGACGAAGGTCGAAACTCTTGCAAGCAACATCGAGGCGAGACTCACGCTTGTAGACCTCATCCGGCTGGGTGGCACCACCCTTCTGGCCCTGCTCGGAAGCGAACTCGTGATCGTTGGAGAAAGTCTTGCCCTCGGAAGCCATCTTTAAAGTTGTTTGGGTGTTGGTAGAGTGTGGTGGAGGAGAGCGAGCGAGGCGAAGTGGAGTGAAGAGAAGAGAGAGCCACGAAAGCTGTACCGGGCGGCTTTTATAGTCGTGCGGGTCGATGCCGGCACCGCCTCGATGTGGTCACCTGGCACGCGTGACGGTGGACATCAGCCATCGAGCACTCGGTCCGCGAAGAGTGAGGTCAAAGAAGCCGCCGATGCGAACGAACGTCCGCCGCCCCACTTTCGATTCCGATGGCAAGCGGAATCGTCATCTCGTTGTCCGAAACTCTCGATTTCATTTTGCCGCCTCGATTAACTGAAATTATCAGGGTGGCATTACTAAGGAACATTACAAGTCGGACTTGACTCAGACCCTCCTGCTCTATTTGAGCTCGCACGAGCGCGTAGTACATCGGCAGCATGTGCAAAGCTACTCGGGAATGGCCCAAGCTGGATACTTCCTGCGTCCGAAGTGTACGCAAGGGGGACGATTTCGAGAAGGCGGCTTCAAGTACGCGGGTATCGCGTAGCGGTTCATCGTTACAGTAAGCTGACTCCACGATACTAGATACTCCAACAGCTGCATTCATCTTCAGCTGAGAACGCGTGCATCCATACATACAGCAGCTTGCACCCTAGCACAAGCTCCATCGTTGCAACGCCCTCTCGTTGAGAAGGCCAACTCGACAATTTCGCCTCCTTTGCGGCGCATTCACTGACCGCGCGGCGAGTTCGATCTCCTGAGGCCTGTAAAAGCGTGCATACAACTGTAGCATGCCCGTCTGCGATGACTGGCTAAAGCTTTGGCTCGATCGACGTCTTCTGAGCGGAGCGGAATGCGGATCGGAAACCGCAGTCGGACTGGACGCCGACCGATACTCGGAAGGCGAGGCGCAAGGCTCGATTGCGGTTCGCATGTCGTCGTCGACCATGCGTCATCGATGTCGCTCTGGCTACGATACAGGGTTTCGCAATCGTATGGATTGGACTTGCAATGGCTCATGTCATGTGGAGAAGCGCAGCGGGTGCGGTAAACGTGACGGTACTTTTAGACGGCGAGAGGAGGGCAGAGACGACGACGCGACAGAGCCCTTGCATGCCGCGAGTCTAGGTGAATATGCACCCGCAAAATGTATCGGTACAATTAACCCGCGGTTGCAAGACTCGGCGAAAAGAACGGATGGGAGGAGCGAGTTTTACGCCTTGACGAGACGACCAGGCGTTGGTGCGCCTTGGCTGAACGTCGCGCGCGTCGGAGTCTGTTGCGCGCCCGTCCAGGCGTCTCCTTCTCGAATGAACGCGTGCTGCAAGAGCTCGGTCGCAGCCGGACGGTCCTCGTGCTCGATCTCAAAGGTCTGGTCGAGAAAGTCGTTCGCTTCTGCCGAAATGTCGTCCGGAACAGTCGGGCGGCTCGACGAACCGATCTGTAGGGTGTTGCGAAAGTCAGTCGCCGGCTCAAGGGGCGAAATGAACCTACAGAGCTCACCCGGAAGATGGCCTGCATCTGGGTCAGGTTCGCCCATGGATGCGCGCCGGTGAGCATCTCGACGACGAGGCAGCCGAGAGACCAAATGTCGGCTTTGCTGGTGTACGCGGTTTGCTTGACAACCTCGGGAGCCATCCAGTAGACTGAACCCTGCAGGGATGGTCGATGCACCTTTGCGCCAGTCAAGAGATCTGCGTTCGGAGCGTTCATCCGAGTCAGCGTCTCTTCTTGAACCAGACCTCAGCGGATGAAGAGGGGCTCACTGTCTTCGACCTTCTTGGAGATACCAAAGTCCGAGATCTTGATGTTGCCCTTGTTGTCGACGAGGATGTTGGCGCCCTTGATGTCGCGATGGATAATTTCGCGCTCGTGCAGGTACTCGAGACCCGTGAGGATCTGTCGGACAAACTTGCTGACGAGCGCCTCTTCGAACGCGCCATAGTTCTGCAACAATGCCGCGACCGATCCGCCGGGAACGTATTCGAGGAAAATGTTGAGGTGCTTGTCGTCCGTCGACGAGTCAAGGTATTGCACGATATCTGCAGGTCCCACAAGAGTCAGCGCGCGTCTTTAGGTGACAGATGAGGGGAGAACGCGCTCACTGTCATGCTGCAGGACCTTGAGAAGCTCGATCTCGCGTTCGAGGGCGTCGAGCATGCCCTTCTTGCGCTCCTCGTTGTGCGAGTTGCCCGTCGGGAGCTCGACTTGCTTGACGGCCATGAGGGAACCGGTCATCGGGTTCATGCCGAGGAACACAGAGCCAAAAGACCCGGCTCCGATCAAAGCGCCCTTGATCCATTTCATCCCTTTCGCTGTCGGGAGACAACATTTTGTCAGAACGATGAACGGGTCCAGCCAGTCAGGACCAGCAGCAACACACCTTCAGGCTTGGCTGTCCCGGGTTCTTCGTCGATGTCGTCTGCTTCAAACTCGTCGTCGTCGCTCATGTCGTCGTCAAAGTCGCTCTCGATCCCGTCGTCTTCGGCGGGGTCGACCTGGACGAGTCCTTCTTCCCGTCCCTCATCATCTTCGTCTTCGTCGCTATCTGAAGCTCGCCAACTGACTCCGCTGGCTCTTCGCGTCTCGAGTTCCGCAGTGACTTCGTCGACCGTGATGACGCTGGCGACATCGCTGTCCCGACTCCGGCGCTCCCACAGGCTCTGCGCTCCCGCACTCAGTCGCGAGGAGCCCGACATGCGGGACATACGACGAGAGAGTCGGTTGCTGTTGAGACCGTGCGGATCAAGGTAGGAGGGCGAAAGCGACGAGGCGAGGGACCGAGTTTCGGCATAGTCGCCTCCTCCAGTCGACGTGGTCGTATCGCCAGTGGACGACGACGAAGAGGGCAACGCCATCATGGCAGTCGACTCGGGCGAGTCTGTCACGCGTGGCGGGACCTTGAGCTGCAAACCCCCGACCTCGTTCGCGTCCTCCGCAGACTCGTCCGGCGGGTCCAACACACTTCCGCTCGAGCTACGCGGCGACCTGCCGCCGCGCACGGACGATGAAGACGACGAGTTGAGGAGGAGCTCGGAGGCAGACCCGTTTGAAGAACCGCTAAAGCGGCTCATCGAGGTGCTCTCCCCGGCGGCGGCGTGCGGCTTCGCCTCGGGTTGATGCTCCCAGGAGGTTTCGCCCTTCGAGACGGGCGACGACGTCATCGGGAACGGTTCGAGACTGCTACCCGACACGCGCGGCCGCATCGAGCTCGTCCTGCTCGCCCTGCTGGCGGTACTCGCCGTCGAAGACCTCCGACCCGGAGGACCCGCGCCTGGCGGGACGAGCGCCCCGCCCGTCGCGGCAGACATGCTGCGCCGGATGCTCGCGCGGACTTGTTTGCTGAGCAATTTGCGGTCGACCTTGTCGATCCCGCCGTGGCCGCGCAGACCGAGCGGGAAGAACTCGGTGAGGTGAGTCGTGATGAGTTCGGAGGGAGGGCGCTGGCCGAAAAAGTTGCGCAACTTGCGCGTCGACTCGGGCAACAGCCCTTGCCGCTCTTCTGGCGCAGGAGGAGTCGCGTCTGGCGCTTGTCTCGGTGGGGATGGCAGCGGTGCGGCGGTTTGCGCAGCCGGTGGCGGCGGTGGTGGCGGAGGAGGAACCACTCGGCGCGAACTAGTCCTCTGCGGCGGCTTGTAGTTTTGATTGCGCTGGTATAGAGGCGTGTCTGCTATAGAGGCTGCCTGAGCCATGTTGGGGGGCATCGTCCCCCTTGCTGCTGCAGCAGCTGCCGCCGCCGAGGACGAGGACGTCGACGAATCGAGGGCGCGTTCACCGCCCGCGTAGTAGTTCCGAGCCCAGTCGGGTGCCTCGAGCCCCGACATGATACTGACGGTACTCGCGCGATTGAGCTTGGTCGTCCGGGCTCGACCGTTCTGTTCGTCGGCTGCACTTGAAGGCACCGCGACCAGCACGGTTCCGTCTTCTTCGCCGTCTGCGCTCGTCGTCGGACTCGCCGGCTCGACTCCTCCGATCCGTGGCAGATCCGCTCCGAGTAGATACTGCGGGCTGGTCGGACTCGTCGTCGATGATGCCGAAGCGGATGCTCCTGCCCGCCCGCCGGGGACATCGCTCGCGGCCGCTGCGGCGCCCGAGTCGCCAAAGACCCACTGCAGTTTCCGGCCGCGCTTGTGAATGAATGCCGAAGGCGAGAAGGAGGAAGTGAGTGACTGCTGCGCGGGAGATGTCGGCGTCGAGGAGAACGTGGGCGCGTGCGTCGCGGGCGGCGACGTCGACTGGCTGCTCTGCTGCGTGTGATGTCGGCGCACGATGAGGCCTCGCGTACGCTCCGGAGCCGCCGCGTTCTGGCAGATCTGGAACAGCTCGTGTTCCGTCAATAGTCGGGCTGTTTGCGGTGGGATCGTTAGCGTTCGCGCCTTCTTTACAATTGCAGACAGGAAGGGATCGCTCCGTACCTGCGCCGGTCACTTCAGTCGTCCAGACCCCCCAACCATCGAGGTCCTCGCCATCGCGCCCTCCAAACTTTTTCATCACGCGAGCGAGCACCTCCCTGCCATCCCGAGCATCCGCGACGGCAAGGACGCGGGTCGTGACTCCGTCCGCCGAAGTGAACTTGACCGCTTTCCGCATCACGTCCAGGTTCGAGAGGGGCGTGTGGGCGTTTGTTGCGGCGGCGGCCGATGCGGGACTCGACGAGACTGGGAGTGCGGGTGCGCTAACGAATCGAGGTGGGAGCGCAGGTAGCGCCGAGGGTAAGAGGCTCGAAGTGGTGGTGGAGGCGCTGGAGATTGTCGATCCAGCCGAGGCGAACGACGAGGCCGTCGCCGTGCTCGCAGCCGAAGAAGTTGCCGAAGCTGCGTACGGATGCCCCGCATACGAGACAGCTTGACCCGCAAAGGGCGGCCTCGCGTTCGTCGCCGCTGCTGCAGCTCCTCCCCCACCGCCGCCAACACTGACCGGTGCCGGGACCGACGAGCTACTCGCTTTGCGATGTCCGCTGCCATAAGTTTGTGGCGGGCGGCTCGCGAGCGACGATGCCGAGAGTGAGGTCGTCAGGCCTTGATTCTGATACTGCTGTGGAGCTTGTGCGAGAATGGGCGAAGTCTCGAGGTGGGCGGCGGCTCGGGACGGGCTCGGCAAGGTCGTGGTCGTGGTCGGGGTGGGCGGAATGCGACCGGAGACGGAATGTGCAGTCGTCGTCCCTCCTGACGACGACGTTGGCGCCTGCAACATGCGCAAGGGACTGGTCGCGAGCGCCTGTTCGCCGCCGCCGGCCAAAGACGCGGCGGTTGTCATGAACGTCGCGCTCTTGGGGCTCGTCGTCGCGCTCGGAGGCGAGAGTTGGTTAGCGGCACTGCCGTTGATAGTCGTCGCTCCGGACATGACGTTGGATTGCGCGAGGTGTAAAGGTGGGGGGATGCGGTTGCCGACCGAGATGTTGCGCGCCGAGTAGGACAGCGAGGTCGAACCGGGTCGGAGGCTCGAGATGCTCGGTTGCGGGACGGTCGCCGAGAGAGGGGACGACGCCGATGACGGGACCGAGCCGGGACTGTAAGGGAGGCGGGATTGCAGCGGAGAGGGCGCCATCCGACCGAGCGTGCTCGGCCGTCT